>JAVFBW010026322.1:0-18522 GCA_034783835.1 Mopalia ciliata
GTCAAATACCCTTGAGTATGATGTTAACCCCAACCAACCAATAAACACAAATGAACTTGTCTGTTCTCACTGCCACCAGCTGGAAAGACCAGATGTGTACAGCCATTCACCATGTATGTATCAATCTGGTCGAGATTTAGTTCCCTAAGTAAGTTTGATGCTATGGGTTTGAGCTGTGGATAGTTTAATAGTATTTAATTTTTCAACTACATCACACTTGTTTTTGGTTCAGATCAGGCTTAGCTAAACTCTGGGGCTTAGCCAGAAATCAAAAGTATGGTGTCTTTTGGTGGAGCTAAAATACAAATATTGAAGATCTGTATAGTCTAGTTGTCAGCCCTCTGGCTAAGGGTAATTTGTTTGAAGAGTACATGTAGCAATGCCAACCATTTTTTCGGTTCCCAGATTGAAAGTGTTACATGGTTTTTGTCAATGTATATATACACTTTGATTATTTTGTATTACCATAGGTCCCCTCAAATTTTGTCCGAGTGGATCTATAAGTGTATCCCATAATTCTACGCTTCCTGGTGTCTATTTGAAATACCCTATAACTTATATAACTTGTCACATTCTAATTTTGGGACAGTCCACAGAAATAACCTGAAGACCCCCTGTGGTAAAGCCTATTTATCTGTCCCAACTGCTAGAAGTTATAGGGTATATAAAGAGCTATGGTGCTGTACAGATCCATTTTATGTCAATAAATATATCTGTTTGTAATTGCAGTTGAGTTATAATATGTCTATAAAGTATCCTAATAATTATAACATCAGCCACAATTTTTCTGACCTGGGAAATGGCACGGTAACGGGACAATCGTTTCTGTGAAATCCCCAAGCTTGCAATGTTAAACCCCCAAACAAACAAACAGGTGAGTCAAAACTGCCCGATTAACATAAAACTCTCTTATTTTGCAGTGTTCTCGGGATTTTAACAGAATGTGTCAACATGTTCTTAACCAGGGATTTTCTAAAGTGGACAGATTTCATGGAGCAATTCAACGAAAGGTGAAGTCTCAACTTCCTCGTCGAGAATCTGAGAGGAGAAATCACAGTCTGGCTCGACATGTAGACATTTTGTCTGCTATAGAGACACGCCTCTCTCTCCTCAATATGACCTACATGAAATACATTGATGTAGGCGTTTGTTCCTTCATACCAGGGAAGGTGAATAGCTTATATCCCCATTGTTTTTCTTCTTTTTTTTTTTTAATTTTATTTTTCTTGAGACATCTCTATAATGGTATTACCAGAAGTCTTATCAAGCAGAAGTATGAATTTATAGTGAGATCAGCCATTATCCAGTCTCAATAGTATTATGACTGGGCCAGCACTGATTGTTGAAGAAGTGCATTCTAGTGAGAAATGGAGAAACTTCGGAAAAAGTCGAAGAACATGATTTATATGTGGAATCACTGGAGGAAAATTAACTTTCCAACATCATGGAAATGCTTCACATATTGGTTGTGCTAGTGTCAATAATTATTGTTGGAATACACTGCCATCATATAAGTGGAATACCCTTATGCATGGCGTAAAACATCAATAAATCAATTCATAATTGTTGACTTATAAACAGAAATGAAAATCTTTAGTTGTGTTTATGAATTGACGGTAAACATGTTATCTAAAAATAACCTTTAATTGATTGTGATTTATGATTTAAATATTTAGCAGTCTAAATATGACAGTAGCTTGCCATTCACTAGTTGGTCTGCTACTGTTTGTAAGGGGAGGAAAAAAATGCAGTCCATTCTTAGTTTTCTATTTTGAGCCCTGGTCTAAGGACTTTTTGTGTGAGGAGTCGTAATACTAGTACTGTCTTAAGCACAAGTGGAAAACTCCCTTTCCAACATAATGGAATCCCTTCACGTCTGGGCTGTGCTAGTGTCAATTATTGTTGGAATACAACGCCATCATGAAACACCAATCAATCAATCAATCAAGCTATGAACTGCTAAACAATGGGACTGCCCACAAGGAGTGTGGCAATATTTCCATAACTGTTCATTGTTTGTAAAATTTGTGGTTGAGATTGAATAACGTGCAACTATATGTTTAATAATTTAGTGTAAAAAAGCTTTTGTAAATTAGCCTAAGCCTTGTCACCCGCGGGGACCCTGGTTAGTATGTTTGAAATGAATTATGCTGAACTTGTCCCCTTTTCCAACTGTCTTGTTTTGTTTGTTGCCACAAGTGAAAATAACATTAAATGTGGTGTCAAATGGCGATCAAATAAACAATAAATACTCCAGGCCAGGGCTTGTCTTAGCTATGATTTGAAATCTGCCTGTCATAAATCCCTATCTTGGTGAATTTTGTCTGTCAAAACTTGCCATTTTCCTATCTTTCCCATGTTAAAATTCATACTGGTCATTTTAACCATTTTAAGAAATCTGCCAGTTAGATGGGTCTTTAGCCAAGACTATGGCTTGATACCCCACCCACTCAATCAATTAATTAATGAAATCAAACATATTTTTGTCTTATTTTTCCCAGGTTTTAGATGAATTGTTTAGGATTCTTCGTGTGCTTCAAGAAATCCCTGAACCTCCCCGAGCTCATGAGTTCCTACAGGAACTTCGAGATATATCTTCAATGGCCATGGAACATTTTGAGGAGAGGATTATCCCCCTTGTTAAACAGAAAATGTCCAACATTGACATCCCTCTGCCATTTTATGAACCTATAGATCCCCCTTCAGGTAAGCCACCCGAAAAAATAATAATAATAAAACACAACATGTCAGGTCATGTTTCTCTTATTACCTTAGATAAGGGGGATAAAGGGCCTCGGAGGTTAGGTTTGTTTGTTCGTTTGGGTTTTAAAACCATTATTATTATTTTCACAACACCCAACCCAGTGGGTGTTGGAAACCAGGCATCTAAACTTAGTCACCTGTCCACCAAATCCTATGTTTTTGTTTACATGAAGTATGTACCAGAGTTTATAGGAAAGCATTATGTCATGGTAAAAATAAAACTATTCCAAGTGTGATATTAATTACATCATTGTGTGGTCTTTACATATTTGTCCTTAGAGAGCTTTATTTTCCCTAAATTAAAAGCGCCAAAACACATTTGCATTTTGTATCCCACTATAGTTAATCATTACTTATGCTGATAAAAGTTTTTAATTTCTTTCATTTTTCTTTCTGTTAAGCTTCTCAAGATTTTGCAGTTAAACCCGATTTCTACGGATTTAGACATCAATGGATTTCAATGCGACAAAATCACAAGGAAAATATGGACTTACGCCAACAAGTGGCTGAACAAAAGAAAAGACTGGTTGAACAAGAGAAAAAGAGCACTGATCAAGGCCGGATAATTTCAGAACAAAATATAAGGTTACAAGAACAAGATAGAAAGATTAGTGATATCAATCGTAAAATCTTGGAATATGACCAGAAATTTAGTGACATTTTGTCGAAAAATTTTGTGTCAGCGTCGAGTAGTAATAAAGACAATTTTGAAACTTCTGTCAACAAGGAAAGTGATACTACAGATTCGCATACAATGAACACATGTGAAGCCCAAAGTTTGCCACCTCGCAAGAGAAGACGAGGCCACCAATATATCAACCAGGCAAGCTGTAAACAAGGTCATGGAAAGAGACGCAAAAATTAACATCTTTATTAAGCTTTTTTTTATAACATTTTATTGATTCTGTTAAGAAATATGACTCTACAGTAGGCTAAAAAAGTTTTATATTGTATCCTTGTTTTTTTCATATTCACAAAAAAATGGTATGATATGATTTTATGAAAGTTTTCTGAATTAAAAAAAAAATTGTATTGTTTTATTAACATGTTTGTTCCCTGCAAATATCTATGGAAGTGTCCATTTTTTAACAACTTTACAAAAAAAAATATGTCTTTCATAGTTTTATCGTAAGAATATTAATTGTGAATTATAGGTGACCTATCAAAATGTTCATAGGCATTTTTGTTCGACAAATCTGTACAGGTCAAACTATACTTTGACAAAAGTTCATCTGTCCTCATTTAAGTGAACAAAACACAGCTGTTTAAATAATACAAGTTACTGCTAGGCCATGACCATAGGGCACAGGGCACACATGGTGGAGAGGCCTAGAATGTATGATCTAGAGTAGGCATGCCTACTGGCCTCGTGATTGCCTTGGGTCAAAGGTCTTGGGTCAAAGGTCGTGCAGCTCAAATAAAGAGTCCAGTGTTGTCAAGGGTTGTCTTATAGAACGGAAGTCTCGTCAACTGCGCATGCGCACTGGTATATTTCTAAGTTAAAAAATGGCCAGTTGCATAGAAACTTCGTAATATTTTTTACACAAAAATCAGCTGAAGATAAAAAGATTTTTCTCTTGGATCATCACTGTGTTAAGGCGAGTCCCTTAAGTTTAAAAAGTGACCTGCTATTATTATGACCAATCAAGGTGACCTTTGGCCGGATGGGATTAATTCATAACCGTAATTTTCTGTTATTGGTATAGGATATTTTGCTTATCCAAAATTCCATAAAATTATGACCCCAAAGGCCCTTGCTAACTTTTTTTATTGGATCGTCAGCAAATCTTCATGTTGATACATTTGGAAACTATGTATTCCTTATGAATAAACTATTGAACTAAAATTTTATTGTGATAATGTATTGAATATTCCTGGCTGAAATGGCAAATGTTGGACTATTTCCGTCATTGATATATAGAGGTTCTGCCTTTAGACAGACCCTAACCGTGGTTGAGTTAATGGTCAATTTAATTAAAATCCCATCAAAAAAGCGCCAGGTCTTTTGTTTGTCACTATTATGATCTTACGAAAATCATAACAAATGGTGTCGATTGATTAGTCAAATGAACCAGTCAGTATCACCGCTTCCCAAACCACGTTTGTAAATGCTGAAGATTTCTGCAAATACGGAGTTCTCGGTTGGGTAACTTCTTCTTGCTATTTTCAACCTCGCATATCTTAGATTCCGGTATCCAACATATTCTATTTTGATGAGACATCACAATGTGCAACAAAATATATTATTTAAGCCGGCTTTGCTTGTCTGCTTGATTCGGTGTCGACAATAGCCTCATGTTAGCTAGGTTTCAGCTGGACAGCTGAGACAGTAACATTTCATAAACCGCATCAAGCTTTACCTAGTCGAGCACTATAGTGTGATGGGTGTAATAACCTTAAGTATCGTAATGAACCCAAATCAATAAATCGATCAATCAGTCAATCAATCAATCAATCAATCCTAATAGCCCCCAGGTGAGTTCAGCTTTCTGGCAATTCATCTGCAGATGGGACCGAAAACAAGCTTTGACGTGAATACCAGAAATTTTAAACATGGGAGGATAATTTGACCAAAAAAATCGGTTGGCTAAATTTTGTACTATTCACGTCGAGTCATGCCATCGGTTTTATCGTTAAAGTTTTTTGAACAGTCCAAAGTGGGAACAGAAATACTTTTGTGCAGTATATATACGAATTAAAATTGTTTCCAGTTTGAGTTATGACATTTATAAACGGGATACTTCAAGCGAGCTAGATATTTATTTGCTTTGTAATATACGGTGCGTTTTTTACGTTTTGGCAACAGTTCATTTACAAACAAGATTTTACCAGCTGCTCTGTTATTGGTAAATTTTACTAACCAATCAGCACCGTTTGGTATGTTTTCGTGTCATATCTTAATTTTAAAAACACAGCAACGTGGAGCTGTTTATCACTTGCTTTCAATCAGATTGGCAATTTCCGAATTTTACTCTTTTATTGCTTTAATATGTACCCTTTTCCCAAATGAGCCTTGCAAGATTACTATCATTGTGGTCTAGCAATTTCAGCGTTTATTACGGTAAAATCATAAAGCCATGCGAAATAACTCCCATGTTCTTTAGGAAATCAAAGATTAGCCAAAAGGATTATCTCCCTTTTCGCAGGCAGCTAAACATACCACCAAAAGGATGTGGCCATGCTCTATGGTG
Source organism: Mopalia ciliata (assembly GCA_034783835.1). Lineage (NCBI taxonomy): Eukaryota > Metazoa > Mollusca > Polyplacophora > Chitonida > Mopaliidae > Mopalia > Mopalia ciliata. The sequence goes on from JAVFBW010026322.1 coordinate 5,955, forward strand.
TTTTCTTGGCAAAACAACTTTTATAGTCTATTTCCGGGTGGATGCACAATGACAACCATCTTACAGCTTAAAGATGGCTACCTTGTAAGACATTTTGTATGCCATATGTCAGCTTAACAGCAACAGCTGCTGTTGTTGATGGTAGACAAACATTTAGTTAATATCGACAGTATGACTTTGTAGTCAAACAATCCCTCACGCTATTAACTAAAAAAATAAACATATGTTTTATAAAATGATTTTATTCTTGTTGAAAGCTTTTGACAAGACTCACTGTTATCTTTAAATTTAATTAAATATATTAGACATTCAGCAATTGCTGACAATTCATATATACCAAGAAATCACACTTTATACAATGGCCGTGAAAATGATGCGGCTGATTCTAACATACTATGCCCCCCCCCCCTACGCCCCCCCCCCCCCCCCGCAAAAAAATAAAAAATCTAAAATCTCTCATAATCTGAAAACCAAGTCTATGATGAAGGCAGAAATAATTGCGTTACATGGAAAACTATTTGATAATCTTAATTATAATATCCAGGCTCTTTACATATCTTTTGCTTCCCATGGCTTTATCCTCTTCAATGATATATGAAGCCGAGCACTTGCCTATTTAGAGATTTTCACCAACCCGGAAGCAACATGAATGACTACGATTTTGTTACAGTTTATGAGTTATTGTGGAACAGCTCATATAAACATTAGGAATAGTAACAACCGTAGGGTATAGTCTACCCTGTTATCTTATGCAATGCTTTAAGTCAACTTTCTCTCGCTGTGGGTAGTGTGTGTCAGTAATATACATACTTCTTTGTCATTATCACTGGAGGAACATTAATTTCCCAACAGTACAAAACACTTCACATTTTATCGTGTAAATGCAGAAGTATTATTACTATTGGATACACCGCCGTAGGCGAAATACCCTTCAAATTTGGTTTCATCTTTGTCTCTCTTGGTGGAAGAGTCTAGAACTGTTTTAACTTTGCAACTGAGTGATTATTTCTTCCTCCTCCACTTAGGCCTATATATATATATAAGCTGTGTGTTTTGAATTCGCCTCATTCTTACACAACGGAATTCCCTACAAATACAGTTCCTTCTTGTTGTCAATTAGTCCGAGAGCCCAACCGAACCATGCACTCCCTCCCACCCCCCTCCTGTAAGTTGTGTTAGATAAATTAATGTATTAAACAGAATAAGATAGCATTGGCTGCATAAAATCCGACTAGAACATTACGAAGACAATTTGTTCTATGTTGTTAGATTAATACATGCGGATCTATCCTCTAGAGTATTGATGTAACCCCGTTTTATCATCTTCCCAAGGCAAGACAGAAAAGATTTTGTATGGAATTGAAGATCCTCGTTATATGGACTAAGGTATTTTTATTTCAGATAACAGCTGTAAAATGGAAATAATAAAGAGTGAAATCGTTCTTGAAAACCGGCAAAGCATCTCGCCAGTTCCCGCGCTCCGCGAGAGAACTCGTAATTTCATTGGCAATATCAAGGTTTAAGTGTACTAAGCCATTGAAGTATATGGCAGTCCGCTATAATAATTTGTCTGAAATTAAAAACAATTAAAATCTTATTTATTTTTATAAGATGATTCAAACGCGAATCCATCCCAACATTAAAACAATGCATTATTTCGTTACAGAAAACATGAAACATAAAATATTGCATAATTTCGTTACCCCGTTTCAGAAAAACTGTATCTTGTTATTTATTGGAACAACAAGAGCACGTGTAGAAGTTAACTATTTTGTCCCGAGAACGGAAAATAACAAAATGCTTAAATTTAGGCCTAACTGAAACGTGACTACACGTATCTTCCCGCTTAACAGTTTCCTCAGGGTCAATACTACACGTATCTTCCCGCTTAAAAGTTTCCTCAGCGTCATCGTGCCTTGTTTAAAAATTTCACTCTTTGGTGATGTCCAAGTTCAAAGGACTTTCGAGAAAATTTGCTGAATATTTTGTAAAAAAACAACCCATACCCTGTTTGTAGCGAAGGGTGTCTACGCATCGACAGACCGCATAGTAGTCACCTCCGATTGTATTAAGGCTTTTGCTCACATATCGATGAAAGCTGCAAAAAATTTGCAATTAATTGTAGCAAATATCAATTAAAATCGAGGCAAAATAGTACCTCACTACGATTTGAATAAAAACAATTATTTATTTGAAGGATTAATCATTACTACCACGAAAGTAACAGAATGATATTAGAAAAATATATAATAAATGAGTATTCCTAACGTTTGTAGCTCAGCCAGGAATCTTTTGAATCCATGAAATTGTTACAGCCGCATAAAGACTTTTTGTGAGTGTCGTGTACCTGGTTCAAAACTTGTTTTTATCGCAAGATCGGCTTAAACGCGCAGTATTTAGTGCTGTTTAAAAATCCCAAATATGCCTCACAAATCAACCATATCGCCAAACAGATGTACCCGGGGCAGACGACCTTTGTGCGAGAGAGTTTTGAGGACGCGACACGGGAGCCTCATGGGTATTTACTGATCGACTTGAAGCAAGCCACGCCCGATCATCTCCGGATGCGCACCCACGTGATCCCCGGTGACATCAAGGTCGTGTACATGCGGAAGGTATAAAACCAGACCACAGACCCCCACACGGCTCAGTCTTCACTACCACTACCTGGTGGATGAATGGATAAACAGCATGTCTATTCGCGTGAAGAAACAGTTACCTACGTTACGTGTCTTGGCCACAGCTCCACCTGACGTTGCGCGAGCCCTCATCCGAGGCAGTGATAACCGTGTGTTGACGCGTCTGTGCGAGTGTGCTAAAAACACGTTACAGAGGAACGTTCATCTTACACCCAGTCAAAAAGTTTGTTTGCGACCGTACAAAACGCAACTCCGACTGTTGGCAGACAAAGCCGTCAGTCTGAAACGGAAACGTGCCGTGGTTCAATGTGGGGGATTTTTACTCGGCGCTCCAGAGTTCGCTGTTGACCAGGACACGTTAACAGGACGATGACGTCAGTGAAAAAGATAGCTGTTGGTGGAACCGCAATTATTGGACGCCAAGAGAACAGGCTCCTCGGAAAGAATCTCACAGCGAGCCGCACAGCGAGCCACACAGCCCCCCGCACCAGAGAGACAAGCACCCACTGGATGACCCTCCACTGGGCGACCCACCGGGCAAGGCCGACAGCGACGGCCACCTCTTCGTTGGAGTCCCTATTAAAAGACCAACACTCAGCCCAACCCCCTCAGTTCCGTTCGACGCTTTGGGACGACGAGATGTTTTACGTGATTCTACTCAGCAAAAGTTCCATTAGGGGTGTTTCCCAACAATATCATCACCCATTATACGACCCAACTACCTCAGGCTATCCGATTGACGGGGGAGTGGGAATGTGGTTTAGTGGGTGTTCAGTACCCCCATACTTGGTTCAACGTCCAGCCCCGTGAAGTGTACATCGATATCATCCAGCTCACTTTCGATCCACAGAACCGATGCACCGTCTCACACTCCCCCAGGTTACTACCCATCCCTCAAGGCGCTGGCCAAGGCCGTGGAAAAGTTAATAAAACACACCCATCTTTCCACCTGCACGACATCAAAGACGCCCTGACCTTCGACTTTGATGAAGAGCGTCAGGTGTTTCAAATCAGGTTCGAGAAGAACGTACAGTTTGGAATCAGTCCGCGATTACATCAGTTGCTGAGAATGAAGTACGACTACCTGGTCAGTGTACCGGGTCATGAACCGTAAGGAAATTTAACCGAACCGAGAGCATCAGCTCGATACCGGGCTTCAAGCGTTGAACCTGTACTTCGACGTGATACCCTCGCCCCTCTGTTGCGGACGGTGAGCATCGATCATCGCAAAAATGGCGTCCAAGTGAGCCGTGAAGTTCAACATATTCAATACCTCCCCTTGCAGAAGAAAGGGTTCACCAGAGGGGAAATCGATATAAGGAACGATTATGGGCGCTTGGTCCCATTCTCCCTTTTGAAGGTGATCGTGACACTACACTTTCGATGGCGGTCAGCTCATTTCACCTAACACAATGGCAGCTCGACAACAAGCCTACCTCAACTACTACACGCGACAAGCCGGGGGCGGTGGGTTAACCGTCTTTCGGGGAGGTTTTCATCATCGGGGTCATGGTCTGGGTAATATCTTAAGCTGTGTGTTCAAACTGATTAAACCCGTAACCTACCAATGTGCCAAAGCGATCGGTCGACAGGCGTTTACGCGACCTTCGACGAAACCAACCCGACGGAGTCCACCCGATATCTTCAGCTAAAAACAGCATGCCGTTTGTACAACCTTTGACGTGTGATGGAATGAACAGTGAGTTTGATTTGTGGGCTCGGCGACCGGTCCAAGGCAGTGTGGACGAATCGGTGTAAAACCTTCAAACCCGTGGCCAGCATTATCGATTGAAGCACTGTGGAATTCTGCATTACCAAAGCTGACACGGACACCTACCTTGATTTGACCAACACCTTTCTGTACGTCAAAGAACCTGTGGTTGCATAGTCTATGGCAGCAGGTCGATATCAGCTTGAACGATAAGCTGGTGAGTGTCTCTACCAACATGTACCTCTACCGAGCGTATACCTACACTTTACTATCTTACGGCCGCGAGGCGAAAGACTCTCAATTCGCCACAGCTCTTTGGTACAAAGACAAGGCGGACAAGTTCAACAGCAACAACAGGGAGAACCCGGGATTTGTCTTCCGCCAGAAAGACACGCGTCACAGTCAAGACCTGTATCTCCTCAACCACGTCGCCGTGGAGTGTGACTTACCTGGGCCAAAGACGCCTTCTGCTTTCTCACCAATCAAGAAGAGCCTGATAATAAAGTCGTCCTCCAAGATCTCCAAATGCACGTTCGCAAAGTACACATCAGCCCACCGCTCTTGGAAAAAGCTCCGGCCCAATACCCGATTCGACGCGTGCTCACCAAATACTTCGCCGTCACCCAAGGCCAAACAGCCGTCAACAAACAAAATCTATTCCTAGGTGTGCTACCGAAACGTCTCATTCTCTGGATGGTGGGCAACACAGCGTTCAACGGTACTTATAGCGAAAACCCCTTTTCAACAAATGGACTTGAACTTCCTGGCGCTGCACATGAACTGTCGCCAAATTCCACCATAGCCTCTGACACCCCGCTTCAACGACAACTTGTACGTGCGGTTGTACTCGAACTTGTTCACGGGTGTGGGGAAAGCCTACCAGGACGCCCACGAGTTTGAAGGCGGCTATACTCTGTTCTGTTTCGACCTCTCCCCGAACTAACAGAGCGACGCGGAATTTATCCCCATTCAGAAAGGCGACCTGCGCCTGGAGATGAAGTTCCGAACCCCACTGCCCAAGACGATCAACGTGCGTTGACGGAATTTGAAAAAAACAACCCAAAAATAGGTTGTGTTCAGTGTCTTGTGGTGGTGTCTTGTGGAGGTGTGGGGTTGTGGGTAGGTATTCGGGTGTGGTGTGAGGGTGTGGGAGGGTGGGGTCTGGTGTTTTGCATGACCGCTTTCGGGAGAAGGTGTTGGTCCTGAAACGGACCGTTGGAACAACCCTCGTGGTGGTGATGAGAGTAAAAGCGGGTTGATCTGGATGTAGAAGACCAAGAAGAAGAAGAAAAAGAAGGTCTCTGGCGGTGGTGGTGTGGAAGACGGTTGCTGGAGGTAGAACGTCGATAGGGTAGAGGGTCGCTGGAGAGAGAAGATCACTGGTGCTAGACAATCGCTGGAAAGCGTAGGACGCTGTGGTCGTGGTGGTGGTAAAATGTCGCTGCTGGTGACGTGGTAGTGACGTGAGGTCCTAGATATCTTAGTAGGTCATTGAGACGCCATCGTCTAGGACTTTACGCTTTCCGTAAAAATACGTAAAGGCTGCCATGTGTTGGGTGTATAAGCGCATCTCGTTCTCTCAAGGGAAGAGGCGCATGTCACGGTTGGTTCCCAAGACACTCTTCTTGTTATGCTTGGTACGCGGTGCAGTTCCATGGTGATGTTGGTGCGGCTCACCCCTGTAAAGGATAATTTATCACCCCCCGGCTCCGGAACCATAATAAGTCTTCGAACAGAACGAGGACATCTCCTCCGCCCTCCATTCCTCTTTAAATAACCCTGGGGTTCGCTTGTCAAAGTCATAGTACTCACGCCGTGGTAGCCATTGATCGCGCTCAGCCTCGTAAGCATCACGGAATTCCGGTTTGACCAGGGTTTCCCAGTCGGGGTGTGTCATCGCTATGTACGCGGAATCCGTATCCATCTTGCAGTACTCCCAGTCTCTGCGATCGAAGAACTTGTCCATGAAGTCGTCATAAAACTCCAACATTAGTACTTTGCCGTACTGGTAGGCAAATGCATCCGATTTATAAGGGTAGCTTGTAGTGAATCGTCTTTTTGACGGTGCTCTTGTCGTCGATGACACACGTCTCTCGAAAGTACGGCGAATTGTTTCATTTTCGAGTCGTCTTGGCGTCACAGATGAACATCGGTGTGAGTGTCGAGGTTGGTGATAGTTATCCCATAGGCGGAGTTCTCTAACAGCTTCTGAGTTTCACCAATGAGATTTTTTGAGTGGTCGGTATCACCTTCTCGACTGGCTAGTGTCACATGGTCAGCAAACGGTTTGAAGCACATGCTGGGTCGGTACTGCATCACCTGGTAGATGTGTGTGACGACGAGACCGTGGTTCGGGTACCAGCCAAGAAGCGGTGTTCCCCACATTCGGGTCAACATTCGTCTGTGGGTCGTTAAAATACCATTCGCCTCTGCATACGCCTTAATGTGGGGTCCGATGTCCTCTCGAGAGACCGTGGTGTTTTGAACATGGGTGGATACTCGGAGAACTTGGGTTTCAGGTGATCGAGGATGTGTAGGCCACACTCCACAAAACCAAACACGTCATGGGTACGGACCGCGTCTAAGAGTTGTTGCTGGGTTCGGGTCTTATAGCGGCGAGTCCGAGTCTTCAAAAAGGCAGCCAAAGCCGGGAACGTTGACGTTCAGCGTGAAACGCGTGATATTCCCACACATTGATATAAGCGTAGCTTGGATGTAGGTTTCGTTGTCGAGCACCTCCGCTCGTAGGTCTTCGGCTGTTTTGCCCCGTCTGGTATTGTACGTGAACGCGCACTCGTGAGCATGCCAGTAACAGCTTTAAATCGAAAGACCGTATGTAGCCCCACCACCACGGCAAATCCATCGACCGGTAACCGCCGATCACCAACCTGCTTCTCGGTAAGGTTCCCTTGATGTCGTATGGGGTTGTCGAGAAGATAGGCTTGCCAATCTAACCAGTCCTCAGCAATGTGGTTGGCGGATCGACGTAGTGTGAAGACCCCCTCGGTCTTTGTGGGTAACCAACGGGCGTAGTGTCCCGCTGGCATCTCTAAGGCAAGCCAGGCGAGGTATAAGGCGTTCGCATCAAACCTAACAATTTTTTCACACAGCTTCCCACCTGTATCTTGGCGACACCAGCTTGGTGGTGCGGGTGAAGATGATCGAGGGCCCACCGACGATGTTGTCTTTCAAACGCGTGTACATGTCCGCATCTCGTGCCTCCACCAGTGAGAAAAAATCAGACAGATCCTGAAACACGTAGCGTAGGGTCAAACCGGGAATGCTGATACACTGTTTGAAGACATCCACCCCTAGATGACGATAGAAGGTGGCAAATTTCTCCGCAGCCTCCATAAAGGGTTCCACTTCGAGGTTGTTATACCACACGAGGAAGTCTTTGAGGGTCGTCATATCTTCCCGATCCCATACGTCTTGTAGTGCCGTGAACGCCTCGCTGAAGAGTGTCGTGTTTTTCAGGGTATCTGTTGCGATCGCCATGTGACTCTGTTGTTTTTTAATCACGTACTTGAGCGTCTGTTTGTGGGCTAGGTAAGGGTACATGTAACACTTCACCATGTTGAAGTCATAGCGCCAGGTGTTGAACTCGAGGACGGGGAGTTGTGACAGATACTTTAATAGTTTGGTCTTCAACACTTCACCATACGTAGGGGGCTTCGGTGAAGAGTAACCCGGGCTCAGGGCGGGAATCCGAGCACCTAACATTGCTAACACGCCCTCAAAAGTCCTTAGCAGCCGTCGGTAACTCATAGCGATAATCTCGTTCAGGTACTCGATGAAAATTGCCATCAACGCGTAGGGGTCACCGTCGGAGACAAAACGTTGTGGGTGTTGGTAGCCTGGTATGTTGGCGTTGACACTGACGCTCATCTGTGTATGACAATCGATCCATACGGTTTGTCTGGTGGTGGAGGTGCGGTCGCTGAAGGTGGCTGGTTATCTATAGCCTTAGGTCAGCTTAAATAGAAACAAATTTACACATCAAAAAAAAAAAACAAAAAAACAAATGAGACAGAAAAACCTGGTGATGTACGTTGGTTGGTCGTGCGTAACTGCGTCCAGTGATTGACTCTAACACTGTACACAGAGTGAAGCAGACGATCGCTGGATCGTCATGATGACTCACTGATCTCCCTTGGACATGCGATGATAGATGCCGCTGCGTCATGTTGTGTATACCATAGTGTTCTAGGTTGACTCTTTAGTCCGTTAACACTGACTAAACATACTCAAAAAAGAACAAACGACTCTTTCTAGATATAAAACACCACGAAAGGTAAATGTTGAGCTCTCTCTAGCCCCATTGAAATGCTTAAGTGAACCGTGAACATAATGACTAAAGCAAACGAGAACTTGAGTGGCGTCACGTGTTGACCTGGAGCCAGCCTTGCAAGCCCTTGCTTGACCTAGTTCCTGTTTACTCGGTCTTACCGGGGCATACAGGGTGATTCCAGGTCAACACCTGACGTCACGCATACCCTACAGCTAACTTCGCCATTTTTGTCTGTTTACTATTCCTTGTGTTGAGAGGTCCTGTTATCCATCCCTTATACTGCTTGTTATAGAGAAGCCGAGTAGAACGACGATTATCACAAGATACCCACACACCTAAGGAAGAACTTCAACCCAAATACTGTTATCCATCCCTTATACTGCTTGTTATAGAGAAGCCGAGTAGAACGACGATAATCACAAGATACCCACACACCTAAGGAAGAACTTCAACCCAAATACAAGTCGTCGCTACACTGTTTTATTGATCATTACGATGAAACACAGCTACTTTCAACTCAACTCACACGACTGTGGACAGTCAAACTCGTTCGCTAGTCAAAAGTTAGAGTTCGATCGCTTTATATATGACACCACGTGAAAGAGCACCTTCGCTTTGCTTAAATACCATCTCCACCTCAACCATTTACACAACAAAGAGTCGTCAACCACCCCGAAGTTTAACACAGGGAAGCACACTTCAGATTTGATTTCGATCTCTGAGTCGTTCAATCCAAGTGCTTTCTCCGACAGCCACGCGCTGCATATAAAGCCATAAAGCCTCAATATGTAGTCATTCCCCAATTGAGCCGTGATGTCTCAGCAACAACCAGAGACGGTGGGTGAGCTGCAGGTTGCAAGAGCCTGAGTACATCTCCATCACATTTGAGGAAGCGGAGGCTGAAGATGTAGGGAACGATAAACTCCCAACGAGCACCACGACAGACATTGAAGATGCATTGCGGGCTGTCGATGCCTTGATGGCGGCTGGGGTGAGTGGTAGCCAAAACCAAACCACTCCGAACAACCGAAGAGCCACAGGCGTCCACCCGTGGCACATTCTACTGGATGAGAGGGCCGGGGTGAGAGGGCCGGGGAAGGGGGAGAGCTTCAGTTGTTAGGTAGGTTCGATATTTGAACACAAAACTGTGTTGTGTGTTCCTTCCACACCTTGACTTAAAACGCCTTTTCTTCAAATAACCCGACAACAACGACCACATACACCACCAAACACAGCTGGGCCGCGGTCACAGCACACAACCCCAATTCATACATATTAACATACACTGACGTTAACATGTAGTAAATAATAACTACATAAATACAACGCTTCCTTATTATGTAATAGCAAATGATAACTGAGTTGCCTTCCTATACTACTTGCCCTGTAACATCATCTGCCGCTCTAGCATCTTCATTCTGTTGCTCGGTATTTTCTAATTTACCCTCGCATATTCCTTTCTTGTCTTGTCATATAACTCTTTTCTGCTGATCTCCTCTTTGCAACTTCCCCTTCACACGGTCAAACCTTCGCTTCCTGTTTTCGCACCATCGCATCTTAACACAGCGTCTTCTCGCACCTTCGCGGCATTGCCTCTTCGCGTCCTCCCACGTTCGCCTGACACTTTCGTGTTCTCGTATTGGTAGTTGTGATTTCGATGTTCCGTACAAGGCGACATATTTAGTAAATCAAGATGACAAAGGACCGCTTTAAACATTGGTCCGTTTATACTACAGCATTTAAACCGGTTTAAAGTCTGCTTGTCGTTCCCCGTGTGAACGCACAAGGTTTTTTTCGAGCCGGATTAACTTCACCGAATTCCGATGCGGCTTTCAACGATAACACTGGCTTTAAATGCCAATGTGGCCGGAAGCGGCTTAAAGTCCCAACTCAATCGCATTAAAATCAGATCTCAAAAACGCTATACTGAGAGCTGACACAATCACCCTACTTACAATGTCGGTAGGTTTATTAAATTTACAGCCGCTTCTCAAATCTGGTTTGTAATAGCCGATGGTTTCCGCCGACAAACCGAAGTTTACCGAGTGCGTATTTTAACATAACGAACGGATACGTGCAAAATCAACAAACATCATTGACATAATAAACTTTGAGAGGGGCTGCACTTCACCTGTTTACTACATATGGCTAACAACATCAACAAAGACACAAATAAAACGTCGCTTAATATAGAATCAGCGTTAATTTGAATTCCCTTTCACAGTAATTTTTAACACACCCTCTTTTACCCATATCAGAACATTCCTCGGCCGTTCCCGTTCCGTATATTCAAATCGTGTTGTGGGAGCGGCTCTTTTCGTATGGCAATCACGTACGGGAGGTAACTCGCATGGATTAGCTTTCATCATATGAGTTAGTTATCTATGTGTTTATTATTTATGTCTGGAATGCCAGTCGTGTGTTGAAATGATGACGTCATTTGAGCTTTATTGGAGCTCCCATTCACCTCCGAGACATTTGTACCGGTACGGAATGAATTGAACGATGTTCCTACATGCCTCTTTTAATGACTCAAACCAGAAATCTGATAACATCCTGTTGATGAAACGATTGGATATATTTTATGTGTTTAGATATAAATCTTTGAAATAACACTCTTATAGATAAACAGTTGTTCCGGAAAACGCCATATAATTGTAATTCTCTAGCCACTAAGATTTTTTTTACTGCTTTTTGGTGATAAGTGTTCCATGATTCACCAGGCTGTAAATCATCTGTTGATCTTCTGGAGTGACACATTATTGCATAATCCACTTTCCCGGACTGTAAAGCTAGACATTTTCCGTGCTCTTCGTGTTTTCAAACCACAATATCGTTTTAATGTAAAATCGCCATCAAGTTTGCTTATAAAAGGTTACCATTGATTTTTCTTTGGAGTGAATTTTAAGACTTTATGTTGAGCTATATAATGTTTATAAACTGTTTCCGTTATCTCATATCTCCAGCTCTCTAGCTAAGGGCAGTTTGTTTAAAGAGAAGCAGTCCTGTCTTTACTGGAGGAAAATTAACCTTCCATCGTTATGGAAACGCTTCACTTCTTGGTTGAGCTAGTGTCAATTATTGTTGGAATACATCGCCGTCAAATAAGTGAAGGGCCGTGAAGTGGTAGCCTGTGCGCCTACTAAACTGAACCTGCTTCGGTTTACTGTTCACCGACCGCTTGTTGACCATCAGGTATATGAGCGAGTCACATGTTATGGCTCCGGAAATCGCCGGGCTGGTTTTTACGATCCCGGTCTTCCACCGTAATAAGACTAGGTGCAGTGTAAAGTGGACAATCCGTCCTCATATAAGTAAAATACTCTTACGTACGACTTTAAACCCCATCAATCAAACAAACAAACATATAAATGAAATACTCATAAGCACAGCGAAAAACTCCAATAAATCAAATCAATCAATTTTATATCTCCAAATTTAACTTGATGGCTTACGAAATTTAATCTTATTTAACTCTAAACTCTTGTAGTTGTGATTTTCATCTAACATACACGGTGTTGAAGCGGGCGGTTGAAAGAGAGCCTACGGTTGCCCTGGTGCTGTAAGAGTCAAAGGCAACACGAAGCCAATCAGTTTGTAGTGTCTTTGTATTGTACCTTTTAATTGTCAATGTTTGTTATAACAGTGAAGGCGGTATAAAACCCATATTGGGCTGACACGTCGGCCTCTGAGCGAAATGACCTTAAAACACGTGTTGCGATATTGGTATATGTTGTGATCATTCCTGGTAACGAATAAAGCTAATTGTTTTAAATTATAACCCCCCCCAAAAAAAACGTTTAAATTAATAGAGGTCATGCTAATAATGATTTTATCGCTATATGGGCTTAAATAGAAACTGTGAGTGATTTCTTCCCCGGGCACCTTCTCCACCAAACTTCTAAACAATCAAATGTGCTCTATTTT
>JAVFBW010026433.1:0-18520 GCA_034783835.1 Mopalia ciliata
CAGTATTTGTGTATACTTGTATTTGTTTAAATATTCCCCTCGGAGGCTGATGATTGCCCCAACGGCTGGTCCCCATGACACAGATCTGGGACAAAACAATAGAAAGAGCTAATCATTTTGGCTGCCGTCCTGCTTAAACCTAATTATAAACACATGTACATACGCACAGAAAACGTGTTATAATCAGAGAATCAAAGCCAGAAGAGAATTTATCATTTTTTAAATTTTCGGTATTTTTATTTACTCCTATAATTGTACAATTTGTTGACATCTACCCTACCCCAATATTGTATTCGTTTGGGACTTACCCATCTTTGCTTTAATTATGTAATATTTGAAACTTCACGGTATTTAAAATTGTTACTTATAACTGCAAACTGTTTTCTTATCTGATACACTGTCTGTCTCTTTTCTCAGTGAACAATTCGATCTGTCATATGAATCATAAAACATAACACAGCATCTTTCTTTTATGAATGTGTGGTGGTGATAGATAATAACCCTGTTATACAGCGTAATGATCTTACATTTAACAAAATATTACTTTAATAACAGCCATACCTTTAAAAATATAACTAGTGAATAAAATGACATTGAAATGGATTAATATATAACATTATACATAGCCTATAAAAGTAGACTAAGCCAGCAATGGTATTTTTCATAACATTCAAATGGTGTTAAATTTTATTAGTGGTATAATTATTCTGAAGATGCCGAGGGGATAAAGAAGCCCTCGTGTCGGTTTAAGTTATCATGAGATTCAGCCTGCAGATTTGCATGGTCTCCATGAGTTTCTTGTTTGATATAGTTCCCCCTTACAAAAAAATCATACAGGATCCTATTTGATTTTGGACAAAATCCTATGGAATGGTTCTTTGGAATCCTATAGGATGTTTTAGGATCCTTTTTTCTGTGGTATCCTATAGGAGTTTACTTAATCCTACAGAATCCTACCCACGACGAAGCTAATTGAGACTGTCCAAATCTGCAGGTTGAATCCAGAGATTAACCGTGGATACAGACTTCTTTATTCCATCTCTTGTGGAATTAAATGATTAGAATTTCCCGCGCCTGTAAACCGGGGATAGACTTCTTTATTCCATCTTTTGTGGACTCAAATGATGAGAATTATCCGCGCCTGTAAACCGTGGATAGGGACTTCTTTATTCCAGCTACATAACCAATGATGTAATCACCACTACTGGCCTTTAAAAAAACCGCAGACATATTATGAAGAATACCATTATTCTGCCAGTCTACATACGCCACAGGCTTTTTCAACAAATAAATTTATATGTCATTTTATTAACTAGCTAAAAATAATCACAGTTATATAGACTTTTTTTACCACTTCGGTTAATGTAAGAATACTATGCTTGTCTAATGTGTAAGAACCTACATCTTATGTTGTATGCCTCTTCCAACCTCGTAATCCCATTTAAACAAGTCATACTCAAATTGGTCGGCTACCTACTTTTATATTACTTGTAATGTTTATAAATTTAAATGTATTTTCAAATGTTTGTTTTTTCGATTTACGCTGTTATAGTATCGTTTATATACCGTAGATTTTCGTGTTTAATTGCTGATTGTTTTGATCAATGCGCCGAAACGATGACTCAATGTGTTCTTGAAATATTGTCAGATTTGTTAATGTGCTCAATTATATGCGAAACTTAACATTGGTGGCCATATTCCGGGCAGATATATGGAGTTATATTAAAAAAAAAATTATTTTTGCGTATAAATGATTGTTGACTTTCTTAACGAATGCTTATGTAGCGTTCCCATCTGAGGATACGGTCATGCCTGAACCAAGTTTGGATGATAATTAGAAGCATATCCCCTTGTACATGTTGAACTATTTAATCGTACGAATCGAGCTAGAAACATCTAGGCCTAACTTATATCAGTTGACGTTTTCAGTTATCGTACCCTATTTGTTTTTGCTGAAATATTTCACACTTATTCTTTGTTTCAAAGGGTGGAGTCAAAACAAAACCACGAGTTTGATTCGAAAGATTCGAACTGGAGAACCGAATAACGGGATAAACCCCTGTTTTTGTTTGATATAAGTGCGGATAATAAATTATATGCCAAGGATTTGCAAGTGCCTGCGTTCAAGCAGACTCGGTGTCGGCAACTTAGCACATCTTAAAGTAAACTGTAAACCAACAACAGGCAGCAAAAAAGAAGAAATTGCTAGGACCTATTGTTATTGTTTGTTTGTTTCATTTAGTTTAACATCGTACTCAAAGGTATTTAACTTATATGACCATGGATCGTCCTTTAAAAAACGGTGTAAATCTAGAGGAACCCAAGTACCCAAGAGAAAGTGAAAGTATGATAAAAAACATAGGACTCTGAAGGCTTGACAAGATTTGAGAAAACACTGAATTCATATTATTCCCCCGATTCCCCAATGAATTGATTGGACGACCCCCCCCCCCCCCCCCAAACTCCGCTCTTATAATTTGCGAACGAATGATAAATTTTCCTTTATTGTGGTAACGGGTAATTAGCAAGACTGCTTCCTTATTTTAATCATTTTGGTTGTAATGGTCCCAGGTGAGCTTTAAATACATATTTTTCAATTTTTTTAAAATGATTTATCTCTTAATTAAACTGGTTATTAGCCAGACTATCAAAATAAGAAGAATTTGCTTTTTTTAATGTTATTTCACTGTTGATCGTGTTTTCTATGCCGCATTTCTTGTGGTGGTTTTTATTGCAAACACTGGATTAAGCATTTCATTATATGGCTGATCTATACATTATTGCTAATGTCTAATCAATATTAACAGTTTTCAATAGAGATATGGCTTGACATTTCTTTCTATACATTTATGTCAGTCAACTAGAGTGGTATGGACCACTAAGTAACACAAGTATGAATGTGCAGTTAAATCCAATTAACAGCTTAATCGATAGAAAGTGGATGGAATATGACCATTAACGTATCAAGACTGCATTATCAACAGTTTTCCTGTCACAAATGATAATCCGTCAGACGCTTACAGATTTATGTCAAATCAATGTGCCGTGTATAGCTTGATCTAGCGACTTGTAACCGGTTCTTGGTTGACATACCATTAGTAAATTAATCCACTTTTAAAGATATTTGACTCTTCTGATGTACATGTAACGGGATATTGTTACTGTCCAACCTATTATCTAACGTTAAATGGTACATCATACGTGACTCCTTTGATAAACATACATCTTGATAACGAGTCCTTGCCAGAAATAAACCAACCCGACTCTACCGCTAGTCAGGAGTGAAACATGCCAGCCTTATCTTGCCTTTACTCGTCGGTTACTTTCAAAAGATGATTATATTACCTTTTTAATACATATATTTAGAAGGACGAGGACTTTAATATCCTAAATATAATATTATTATTTAATTCATTTTGTTTAATAATGGCATAAATCAACAAAAACGTCAACTGATTGTAAAAAAATGGACCTCATATTTACCTGGTTGGTTGGAGATTTTTTCTTCAATATTTCTTGTCTTTGTAGACACGTAGTTAAACGAAAATACTTGTATACGGGTTTTAGAAGTTCAAGTTAGCTTTGCATAATTGATAAAAATATATTTAAAAAATAAAAATCCAAATATACACCCTAAAGGGTCATGCAATTGACCTGTTGGCCTTTTGCTAATTGGCTTGTGGTAATAACCAGCAGGTAGTTAGTTCAGGTAAGATAATCACGTTCATGCCTTTCGTCCTCCGATACACATAATCTTTGGGTCACGCATTTTTCAATTTACATATAAAAAAAATTGAAATATGAAAAACTTACTTTTTTTGCATTATCAGGATTAAGAAAAGTAGATTTCAGAAAAGTAAAAAAGCTCAAAATTTGACCACTGAGATAGAGTATTTTATCAAGATGTAGATCACACAACAGATGTTACCTCATAACCGTTCCTAACCCCAGACAAGTGGCTGCAGAAGGCTTCCAGTTTTCCTATTGCTATCACAGATATACATTGAAAAACAACGCGTTGATCAGTCTTAATGTCTCTGTAACCCATCTTGTGAGGTATTGCTCATGTCCTGTAATTTTGTAATTGACTTTGTAACGCATGTATGCATGGTGAACTGTAACTGTTCTCTTTATAGTATTGACTGTTATTCAATAAATCCGTTAATCTGCTGTCAATAACGTAAAGAGTCATTCCAAGCTCGTGACGTGTATTGTGAAAATTTATTGAATAGTTGTCAAAGTTATAGGTGGAGAAATCATATGTCATGGGACTTCCAGTATACTTGAGTTACCAAGTCATGTACTCGTTTGTGTCTAACGTGATAAGCAAAGCTGTAAACAAAATTGTTCAAGCATGCTTTATACGACGGCCTATACATCCAGGCTATCAAATAAGTAAGGAATACATTTATTAGCCCGCTTATAGGTACAAATATAATACGGCATGGGAATATACTTGAATACCATGTTAGTTATAAAATAATATCCAATGTGATTATAATTTAAATGAAAGTCTTTAATAACCCCAGGTCGCTATCAAAATAACCTGCCTTCAATTATAGTTACATTTCCCACATGTCAATCCATCATGGAACCGATATCATGACCAAAAACAATTAAATACATATTAATGTGGAGTAATAATTACGGATATTGTTCATGTGGACCGAGGTGCAATATTTCCTATTTTTATTGGAAAATTCAATATGGGAGTTATTACATTTATATAAGACACATTATTATAATATTTTGTTCTACAACCTATGATTGTACAGGATACTCGATGGCAACAATACATATTGCATGGCTGGTCCATTAAGCCAGTATTATAGTAGGCTTCATTACACAATCCAATATATTGATGTGAATATCCATCATACGGATTCAGTACATTATAGCCGCGTTTATTTCGTATCAACGACTAGCTACTGCACTATTTTAGCCTATTTATACACCGAAGAAATGGATTATATTCTGTCTGGCCAAATTAATTTGTCAGGGTTGCTTTCCTATCGATTAGCAATTTTCGATTCATATGTACTGGCTGTCAACATGTCTACCCAGTAAATATCTAAAAAAAATTCTTGCTGGACTATTTACAACAACAACAAAAACAGAAAAAAACAGTAAAGTTACAATCATTGTAAAGCCCCGATATTTGTTATTTTCTTGGATAGAAACTTAGATGTCAAAGTGAGACTCCGTGACATATTTCTCTGCCCTGGAAAAGCTAGTTATAGTCCGTTCAACATTGGTGATCAAACGGCCATGGTTATAGGGTAACTTCGTGGTAAGGGCATCATTAGTCATCCAGGTCTAGTGAATGAATAAACAACTTCAAGGTCTAGCTGGATCCCTTGGTCAGTTTTCAGAACACCTGTTGTTTTTAGTTTATCATGCAGGAAGGTGTAAATCTGAACCATACATATGTATACATTTTTGGAAACCTTGAATACTCAGTTATACATATTGTTGAATGTATGAAAATTATTTCTCAAAATATTGCAAAATGAATAAATGTCAACAGAACAGTACACTGCATTTTTCAAAGTTTATTTCTCAAGTGCTTTAAAAGATTAGTTCACCTAGTAAAATAGTCCTAGTAAAAGGTGCCTCATTTTGTTTTTACGATTTTGATAAGTTCAATCACAGTGGATTTTTTGTCTATCGCACTTTGGAAAGCCTAATAAAATGTTAAATACAACTTTCAGAAAATATTTTTTTTTAAATTTATGACGAGCTTCTTAAAAAGAAGGCACTATTGACTAGACCCAATTGGGCTCTTAGCAATGGTGAAAGTTTTAAGTTTCTAACATGAAAAGTTTTCTAGAAATACACCTCGGAAAATTCCGAGTCAGCTTAAAACTGATGCACCAGACTATTGAACATTTGCCGCTTGTATATAATCTAGGGAAAACTAAGTTATAGGCGCATATTTTAACTGTTTGTAATTAGAATATCGAAAGATTTTTTTATATCGATATATAGTTTGATATACCCAACTTTTATCCAATTGATCAAAAAATGGTTAATTTCGAGCCCAAGGTGTTCATTAAGACCTTAATCCACATGACCAGCTAGAGAAGATTATTTACATACCAACGTTGTGGCATGAATACACTAAGTTCATGCCAAAACTTTGGTACATGTTTGCACTCAAGTCTTGTTGGCCACATTAAACGTGCCCATGAAGCTTTTTGATGGGTTATACACTGCATGGTTATTAGTTATTCTAAATGATTTTCCACTTAAAACTTTTTACATACACTTGAGCTGGACGTCAAACCCTAGTCAAACAAATAAACAAACAAGAGCATGTTGTAAAATAAGTGTTCCCTATAACTAACCCAATTTCATTAAATAGAAAGAAAACGTTCGCGTAAGCTCTTTTTCCCCTTTTTTCCATTTTAATCAACTTTTCTGCAACTGAAGGTAGGAAGATAATTTAATACTATTGAGAACAAATAAATTGTGTCTCCTCATTTCATATGCAGCAATAATAAATACGAGTTTGTGGTAAAGCTAGTAAATAGAAAGGAAATAAATGTATTCTTATGTGTTTTTTTTTATCTCAACCATAGTGCAAATAAGTTTGAAAGTAAATAAACTGAAACACAAACTTGTGGGCAACTCTACATAAATACTTACCTTTACTAGCCTTCGTCTCTGGTGCCTGGAAAAGCTGACAGCTAGCAAATGTAAATGTTTGCGTCGAGTTGCACAGGAGTTCGTGCTTAAATGTATTTAATACAACCAAGTCGTAAACAAGATTCCACGAGTGTCATTTCGTCCAAAACTGTAAACACATTATCAGAATGATACATTATACATTCAAAACAACCTCTTTGTGTATTGTACATGTAAGAAAACTCACGCTCATGGCAAGCCATTTTATCACTTTTACCTTTATTCTACATATGTTGAATTCTTTTCCACATATGTTGAATTCTTTTCCACATAAGTGAAATTATTTTCCACATATGTGAAATTCTTTTCCACATATGTGAAATTCTTTTCTACATATGTAAAGTAAATGAATTTATTTTACATATGTGGAAAATAATTTCACCTAAGTGGAAAAGAATTTCACATGTGAAATTCTTTTCAAATATGTAAACTTAATTATTTATTTTACATATGTTGAAAAGAATTTCACTTATGCAAAACAGAATTCCTCGCGGCCTGTATTTGTTTAGAAAATAACAAGCATTTGTTTTTTTCTAGCAAAGAATAAATGAGGAAAATTACATTTGTTTAATAGGCCTACAATTAACATTGCTACGTCTGAATCGACGGGAAAATAAAATGATGCAGACTATAATAAAAGTAAGCCTACCGAATAAGAAAAAACCCGTCACTTATATAATATTCACTCATATTATTTGTCATCTTAATCGACATTTTTCATAATAAAATGCATGGTTTTGTATTGTCGACTGTAGGCTAAATCTATGGGAGTTTTCGACTTGTGACAGTCTGCACACCTATATATACAGCATACATGTCATTGTCTTCGCTTTGTTTTGTAGTTGTTGTAATCTTGATACCAAGAATCATTTTTTAAAAACTTTAATTAACTCGGGAGTGTGCCCTGCTGAGGCCAAACTTGCACAGCACGTGGAATATATTCCAATCGTTTTGCATTTGTCTTGAAAGTCCACACAAGATGATAGGAGCACAAATGACGTTTGGATAGGTCCCTTGTTGTGGGCAGAAATCATTTCTCAGTTCTTGTGCTAAGAGGAACGCTTTTGTTTATTTTACGTAAGTGAAATCCTTTTCAACATATGTGAAATAGTTAGGTTTGGTGTTTTATTTTACTAATGTGGAAAAGAATTCCACATATGTTGAAAAGATGTCTACATATGTTGAAAACAAGCGTAGAATCGCTATAGCTGCGACATTAAGCTCTTCTTTAATGGACATATTTGTCGCCATGGAAACCGGAAATTTGTTCCGAATGATCCCATGTTCAATAAGAATTTAGTTTGGCATCATATTAGGCTGCATTCCAAATTTGAACTCTATATCTTTAGCCATTTGGCTTCTATCCTGTTCACGTAGTCATGTCAGAAAAAGGGACAGATCCGGACTGTTGCCAGGGAAACCTTAAATTTGTTCGGTATCATTTCATTTGCAATAGGAGTGTAGTTTGGCATCATGTTAAGCTGCATTCCACATTTTGAACTCTCTATCTTAAGCGGTTTGACTTCTACCCTGTTCACGTTGGTCAGGTAAAAAAAGGGAAAGATGTGGACATATTTGTTGCCATTGAACCTGAAATTTGTTCGGAATGATCCCATTTTCAATAGCAGTTTAGTTTAGCATCATATTAAGCGGCATTCCAAATTTGAACTCTCTATCTTAAGTGGTTTGACTTCTATCCTGTTCAAAAAAGGGGCAGATCTGTTGCCATGGAAACCTGAAATTTGTCGGTATGATCTCATTTGCAATAAGAGTGTAGTTTGGCATCATGTTAAGCTGCATTTCACATTTTGAACTCTCTATCTAAAGCAGTTTGACTTCTATCCTGTTCACGTGGTTATGTCAAAAAAGGGACAGATCTGTTGCCATGGGAACTTGAAATTTGTCGGTATGATCTCATTTGCAATAGGACTGCAGTTTAGCATCTTATTTAGCTGCATTCCACATTAAAACTGTCTATCTTAAGCGGTTTAACTTCTATCCTGTGCACGTTGGTCAAGTAAAAAAAAAGGGAAAGATGCGGACATATTTGTTGCCATTGAAACCTGAAATTTGTTCGGAATGATCCCATTTTCAATAGAAGTTTAGTTTAGCATCATATTAAGCAGCATTCCAAATTTGAACTCTCTATCTTAAGTGGTTTGACTTCTATCCTGTTCACGTGGTTATGTCAAAAAAAAGGGACAGATCTGTTGCCATGGAAACTTGAAATTTGTCGGTATGATCTCATTTGCAATATGACTGCAGTTTAGCATCATATTAAGCTGCATTCCACATTAAAACTATCTATCTTAAGTGGTTTGACTTCTATCCTGTTCACGCTGGTCAGGTTAAAAAAGGGAAAGATGTGGATATATTTGTTGCCATGGAAACCTGACATTTGTTCGGAATGATCCCATTTTCGATAGTAGTTTAGTTTAGCATCATATTAAGCAGCATTCCAAATTTGAACTCTCTATCTTAAGTGGTTTGACTTCTATCTTGTTCACGTCGTCATGTCAAAAAAAAGGGGACAAATCCGGACACATTTGTCGCCTTGGGAACCTTAAATTGTTTGGAATGATCCCATTTTTATTAGGAGTGTAGTTTAGCATCATGTTAAGCTGCATTCCAAATTTGAACTCTCTATGTTAAGTGGTTTGGCTTCTAACCTGTTCGCGTTGTCAAGAGGGAAAGTTAGACTAACCCCGACCGACAGACAGACAGACTGAGTTATACAGCTGCTCAGTCGCAGATAATAATTATAGATCTGTATGGCAAGCCGTTTTATCACTTCTACTTTTATTCTACATATGGTGAAATCTTTTCCACGTATGTTGAATTATTTTCCGCATATGTGAAAATCTTTTCCACGTGTAAAATAAATGACTTTATTTTACAATTTGAAATAGAATTGCACATATGTGGAAAACAATTTCACATATGTGAAAAACAATATCACATATGTGGAAATGAATTCAACACATGTGGAAATGAATTCAACACATGTGGAAAAGAATTGTACATACGTGAAAAAGAATTTAACATAAGTGAAATTCTTTTCCATATAAGTAAAATTAATTGTTTATTTTACATATGTTGAAAAAAAGTTCACTTATGTAAAAACGATTCAACCTATGTTAAAAAGAATTCGACATATCTTAAACCAGCCTTTTTCTCAATTATATTCTTCTCTGTCGCAGCCTGTATTTAACAACAATGACTTTGACAAAAAGTACAATCCGATCAGAAGGACATCAACCCTCTACATATCGCAAAGCATTTGCTATTTTCTAGCGAAGACTAAATGAGGGAAACTACAATTTTTAATAGGCCTACAATTGCGACCGGTTCAGTAGAAAACATTACTACATCTGATTCGCTTGGTAAATAAAACGATGTAGACTACAATAAAAGTACTGAATAAGAATAAACCCGTCGCCTAATATTATATTCGCTCTTTGTTTGTCATCTTAGTCGGCATTTTTCATAATAAAATGCATGGTTTTGTTTTGGTGTTTTAGTTTACTTATGTGGAAAAGAATTTCTAATATGTAGAAACGATTTCTACAGATGTTGAAAAGAATTCTAGATATGTAAAATAAATTTTTATTTTGCATATCTCAATTTGTATTTCACTTAAGTGAAAATCTTTTAAACATAAGTAAAAAAGAATTTCACATATGTGGAAAAGATTTGTACATAAGTAAAATAGAAGCAAAACTTATTGGACATATGTAGAATAAAGGTAGAAATGTTAAAACGGCTTGCCATAGATATGTTAAATCAATTTTAATTTTACATATCTGAAATTGTATTTCACATACGTGAAAATATTTTTCCACATAAGTAAAAAAGAATTTCACATATGTGGAAAAGAATTGTACATAAGTAAAATAAAAGCAAAACTTATTCAACATATGTAAAATAAAGGTATAAGTGATAAAACGGATTGCCATACACATTAAGCATAGTCGTGTGATTGAAGTTCAATTTCAATATCATCTTTATCATTCCAGTCTCGTTTATTCCAATTTTATTCCTCTAGAGATTCCGAGGTGGACTTGTCCGTGGATTAGGATCACCAGCATGTCAAACTATCCGGGGTAATTGACAAATACAGCAAACTGACTTCTCCTGAAACAAATAGAAACTATTAGAAGCAATAAAACTCAGATCAACTTTAATATAACGTATTGTTATTTTTTGATAAATCAATCTTATGGTTGTGTCGAAATAAATTGGTTGCCATTCTTTGCCGCTGCTGTGGCTTCACTTCGTTTTTTAGCTCAACAAGCATTAAAGGGACACATATTTAAAAAAGATGAAAGCAACATACAATACAGTAAAGTCTAAAAGTTTGCATCAATACCATTAACTATCACAAGGCTCGGAACAGATTGAATTGATATATTGCTTACCGATTCACCACATGTCTGTTGCAAGCCGTTTTATCACTTTTACTTTTATTCTACATATGTTGAATTCTTTTCCACATATGTTGAATTCTTTTCCACATATATGCAATTCTTTTTAACATATGTGACATTCTTTTCCACATATGGAAAATAAACTACGTTATTTTATATATGTAAAAAATAATTTCACGCATGTGGAATAAAATTTCACATATGTGGAAAAGAATTCAACATACGTGGACAAGAATTTCACAAATGTAAACCAAGGTGCAATTCTTTTTCAGATATGCAAAATTAATTATTTATTTTACCTATGTTGTAAAAAATTTCACTTATGTAAAAAAATAATTCGAGATATGCGAAAAAGAATTCAAAATAACTCAAATAGCTAGCCTGTACTTAGCGGCAATCAATTTGCCCAAAAAGTGCAATCTAATCAGAAGGACATCCATCCTCTGCATTTCGCAAATCATTGGTTATTTTCTAGCGAAGAATAAATCAGGGAAACTACATTTGTTTTATAGGTCTACAATTGGGACCGATTCTGTAGAGAGCAATACTACGCCTGATTCGCCTGGGCTATAGCCTAAAGGATTCATCGGAAAAATAAAGTCATTTAGACTACAATAAAAATACTGAATAAGAATAAACACGTCAAAAATACTGAATAAGAATAAACTCGTCGCCTAATATAATAATATTCACTCTTTATTTGACACCTTATTGACATATTTCACGGTTTTGTATTGTTGGCTGTAAATATTTGCGAGTGTTCAACTTATGGCAGTCTGTGTCTGCGCTTTGTATTGTTGTTGTTGTTGTAATCTCCCTACGTGATCTACCAACTGATCAAATGTCTCGACTTGAAAGTTTTCTCAAGACGATATGAGCACAAATGAAGGTTGGATACAGCCATTTGCTGTGGGTAGAAATCATTTCTCAGTTTTTAGATAAGTGGAACTCCTTTGTACATATCTAATATAAAAATTTCTTTTACATAAGTGAAATTCTTTTACATATATGTGAAATAGTTAGGTTTTGGTGTTTTATTTTACTTATGTGAAAAAGAATTTTACATATGTTGAAAATAATTCTACATATGTTGAAAAGAATTGCACATATTTGAAATTCATTTTCACTTAAGAGAAAATCTTTTCAACATCAGTAAAAATTAATTTCACATATGTGCAAACGAATTTTACATAAGTAAAATAAAAGCAAAACTAATTCGACATATATAGAATTAAGGTAGAAGTGATAAAACGGCTTACCATACACGTCCGCCGTGCAAGCAAAACGTTCTAGGTTAAAATAGTCTTATCAAAATACTAACCTTCAGTCTAGCATTACCCCTAACCCTATGCTAAACTTAACCCTTAATCAGACGGTTCAGAATATATATACATGTGTTGCAAAGTTTAGAAGTAAAACGGCGAAATGTAAAAACACTCTGTAGGGAGGTTACAGTATCCTAAACATAACTTCGTATAAGTACTACGGACTTATCGATGTTAAGAGACTGGAAGCGTGTGGCAGCACCTTTAAGCATCTGGTCAGGCAGGTATTTGGACCGACAGGAATGATCTTCTGTTTCACAGCAACCGGTCAAGACACAATTCTGGGTGAATGTACAGTGTTGCCCTGCAGCAGGAAGCAGCCAATAGATCCCCTATCCGATGGCATCAATGTACATTCGATACATCGGGTGCAATTACTCATATCAGAGAGGATATCGAGGTTAAGGCTACATGACTATCAAATCTTGTTGGATAACGTTGGTTATGTTGTAATGAAAGCAGTTGGAACTATTTCAATTAATTGTTACTTATTTTTTATTTAGATTAGTTGGACGTTGTTTAAACTCTTGAAATGTTGTATTGGTTATCAAGTGGATAAACAGTTACATGTAGCTTGCTGAATGTGGTTGATGAAATCTAATTCTGGGAATTTCCTGCGATTGTTTGTTTACTCATTACACTTTGTACATACTTGTGCAACTATTTTGCCTCGAACTCCGAGTGAACGTGCGTGGAGATATCCAATTGTGTTTAGCAGCAGTTCATCCCGCTGTGAATGACCGATAATTCGAATGCCACCAGTTGCTTGAAGCCTTTAATATTGCTAATATCAAATCTAAATATCGCAGGCTAATATATTTTGTTAACCGCGTCGCGTACTTATAATGGCTGAAGTAAATGATAACAACAAAAATGCAACCCAACGGACAAGCATGGTGTTCGTGGACAATGGTTGTTTGTTTATGATCAAAACCCTTCTAAAGGTAGTTTTCATAATGTTCTGTGAGACCAATTGGTTGATTGATTTTCTGAATGTTTTGATGACTGATTGATTTTAAAAAGCTGCTTTATGAAAACAACAAAAAGTAACGTATTTCCTCTGCTATAAGAACAAATTGTTTCTTCAGTCATTAGTAAAGATAAAATGACGGAGCTATGAACATATAGTAGTCATTAGCGAGACGACGAACGGGCTCCCGTATTGAATTCTTAACTATAGTATCACTTCCAAACCAATGTCCTTAAAATCCTTGTAGTACCGATACCTAAGTTTTAGTTGATTCGCTTTAAATTTTTAGGGGAAGCAACGATTAACAATTTTAGTGGTTTTAGATATATAGCCTTTAATCAGCAGTGTTCGTAGTTATTTTGGTCAATATTCGTGTAATAAGCGTTGTTGACCTCTATTGGTAAGTTTTCAAAATAACTTCATTATAATACAATATGGCGTTCATAATCGCATAAGAATTGATTTGACGTGGTAACTTTTGTACGGTAAACTGTTCATGCAATATCTCTTCTCTCCCCCTTTCGAAGATTGACTAGAATTTAACAAATATATCACATGCAATAACACGTGAGTCACCATTACGATATATTGCTAGCAGTATAGGTGTAAACGTAGGTGTCATTCCTACATGTTATTCCGTGTAAGCCTGTTGTTAGTTCTACTAATGTAAACTTAGTGCATCCACCTGCTGATTTTAATTCCATGAACATGTATCCCTTACGAGTTCTATTCCGTCTGTTGACACCTGTTGAGGTGTCAACCAGCGCAGACCATCAAACTTAAACGGTTTGCCCAAAATCAACTGCGTCAGAAATAAACATGAATGTCAAATAGTTTTTCGTTAATTAAAGATTAGGGCATTGAACTCCAAACAATCAAATTTCACCGGAGAGTGTTGTTAATTTGGTTGATTTGACTTATTTACCCTTCTCAACCAGAGACAGAATTGTTGATTCTGTTAAATGATTTACCCTTGTTTACCACACAGTGTAGTTTGTGTGTTTAATGTAAAATGATTAACCCTTCATAACCAGAGACAGTGTGACTGGTTTGGTTAATTTAACATCGTGTACCTTTCTCAACCGGACAGTGTGACTGGTTTGGTTAACTTGACATCGTGTACCCTTCTTAACCGGACAGTGTGACTGGTTTGGTTAACTTGACATCGTGTGCCTTTCTTAACCGGACAGTGTGACTGGTTTGGTTAACTTGACATCAAGTACCCTTCTTAACAGGACAGTGTGACTGGTTTGGTTAATTTGACATCGTGTGCCCTTCTTAACCGGACAGTGTGATTTGTTATGCTAATGGGAAATGGTTTACCTTTCTTAGCCCGATATAATGTGGCTGGTTCTGTCAATGAGAAGTGATTTACCTTTTTTAATCGGAAATTGTATTGCGGTTCTATAAATGTAGACAGCGTCTTAATCAAAACTGTATTAACAACACATTCCGGTTATGCAGAAAGTTGTATCCTTTTTAATAATAAATTATTTTCATAATAGTAAAACGCATTGACAGTTCAAGTAACTTGAACCCAATTACCTCTCTATATTAAAGACTACGTTCTTGCTGCATTGTTGTGGGCCGTGCTACCTGTTTTTATGAGAGACTGTGAGGTTCTATTAATATAGACAGCATTGCGTTGCTTTTTAATAAGGGACAACATTGTTAGATTCATTAATGTGAACTAAAATCTCCGTCTACGTCATGCAGAGACTGCATAGTTGCCAACAAATTTGGACAGATTATCGTTCTTACGTAATTCGAGACTGCTTTGCTTCTTATTCAATGTATTTGCGTCATCATTCTTACATAGTTGTGTTGTTGATTATCTTAATGTGGACAGAGTTGCCCTTGCACACGACAGAAGGTGACACCATTAGCTGTATTACTGTGACTAAAGTTGGCTCTATGAGCCTACGCCCCATTTGATTGGGTTTATCATTATTCTACGCATATGATGACATGTCTACAAAAAGGGTGTATGGAAACGTGTATACTGGCAACAGCCAATCAGAAGATTCTATACAATAACTTGATCAAAAATATTACACAGAAGTGTGTGCATATACATAATGCAAGACGTCGCAACTATTGATCAATTGAATGTTGTTTTACGAATTACTTGAATTTCGTATATATGTACACACTTATTATGCATTTAGAAACATATTATCTAACAAACAAGGTATATAATATCTACATTTTACCGTGTTGACACCAAAAATCACGATGTCTGCCGATGTGTCACACAAGCAGTTCCCCGTCACATCACAAATTATTACTTAAATTGCTGGCATGATTGGCATGTTGTTCTTTCATAGTCCTTACAAATGAGAACATGGTTTCACTGGCTACCGTATGTGTGGACAGAACTTATACAGTATTAGTTGGATATTCTAGTGCTTTTATCAAAGTCGATCCCAGCTCACAATCCTCCTTGTTTTAAGATTAACTTCTTGTGACATGAACATTTGTTTCTGACCATTATGATATATCATTCATTATTTTATATTTCAGTATAGACTCCAATGCAAAATCTACAGATTTCATTATATCTGGATAATTTTCATACATTTGTACATGTAACTGTTAAAGATATGCCATCGCGAATGTAATATGTAACTGTTAAAGATATGCCATCGCGAATGTAACATGTAACTGTTAAAGATATGCCATCGCGAATGTAACATGTAACTGTTAAAGATATGCTATCGCGAATGTAACATGTAGATGTAACTGTTAAAGATATGCCATCGCAAATCGCCGGAGAAGCTTCGTGAAATAACATGACTCAATGTAGATTTTCTTCAGAATTTATTGTGTTTCATCGATTGATGTTCTGCTTTCAGCTGTCTCACGATCATCATATAGTTAATGAATCGTGTCGAAAACAGTTCCCGGACAATAGATCTTAGGTTACAGCTAACGTACTGTACGTTGAAGATGAGGTAAATGATTCCAGGAATAAAGTTATTTACTAACACAATATATGTCAAGGAGTATGTTACTAAAGGTAGGGATTCCACGAACAGTACCCTGAAGCCATTCAGTCTGTTCACTATCCATTCGCTCAAGTGGGTTTCCTTGCAAAATTAAACTGTATGAGATGGCTTACATTTGGCTAAATATAACTCGGCGTTAATACTATCTTAACAGCTGACTTGGTATATCGAGATACTATTAGAGTACATGTATTCATTTGACATCAGCACGAAATTTTAACCCATGCACAAACAGGCATTATATTTCATCACCATAAATACAAAAAATAGTTTAATTTACGTCTCCTTGAAATGAGTTTATAAGTTTAACATGCATGAGTTTCACGAGGAATTTGTCTAAATTCTAAACATTTTGTGGATTAAAATCCTTGAGACAATATCTGTATTTTTTAGTTTGTCAAAACCTAATAATCAGTTCATTAGTTTTGGTAAAATAGTTGGTATAACTGGTAGTGTTCTAGCCTTGTAACAGGTAGAAATCGTTTTTATATTTTTTACACCAAACAATGACGAGAAAAAGTCGTCATAACGGTGTAAAACTGGGAGGAAAACTATACCTCCGCGATTGCCAGAGCAATTGGACATTTTTTTCTAATGTTCTTTAAATGTATGCATCACCCATTTTCGAATCCGAACTATTCATATATTAGTTTGGTGTTGATTCCTACGCCTACTCAAGTGATATGACATTTTTTTGGAAAAAAAAGGACGGTGCTAATTGGAACCATAAGGACAAAACTGGTCGTTTGATATAATAAAATAGGGAAAAATAAGGCAATAATTGCTGTTAGGGTTCCATACAGAACCTTAAAGGATTTCATGCAGAACCTTAAAGGGTTCCATACAGAACCTTAAACGGTTCCATACAGAACCTTAAAGGGTTCCATACAGAACCTTAAAGGGTTCCATACAGAACCTTAAAGGGTTCCATACATAACCTGAAAGGGTTTCATACAGAACCTTAAACGGTTCCATACAGAACCTTAAAGGGTTCCATACAGAACCTTAAAGGGTTCCATACTAAACGGTTCCATACAGAACCTTAAACTGTTCCATTAGAACCAATTTGTAAAACATGGAAAGACTTAGTATTGAAAATACCCTCTCTATTTATTTGATATAACTTTCTTTTCTAATACCAGATATTGTTTTAAGGAAATCTAGAATAAGATAGAAACGTTGTTCAGTAAATAAATAGTTGTTATCCATACCAAGTCTTTCCATATGTACTCCAGGTTTCTAAATGCCTCTTCAATACTTGGACAATATTAATACATAATTCAACAAAACAGAATAGCTTGAACATATTTTAACTAGGGTTTTTGAGGGTTTCAAATGCCATGTATTATGGTATGGATCTGTAATTAATGTTGGCTTATGTCTTTCAATGAAAGAAACTTCCGTCTTTCTTCTAGTGTCATTCGCTTCTAGATACTGGATGGATTTGTTCCCTGTAGAAACTCGTCTTTGCTCCACAATTTTAGAATAAACAAAGCTCTGGTGGAACCCGGTAAGGTTATTAAGTCATGGTTCTGATGTCATTCCTCTGTATGGATTCTCTCAGTAACTGTTACTAATATGTATCATATTCTCATTATATCAAAGAACCTTTTGTGTCGCAATGGTTCCATATATAATCATCCTCTTTTCTAAAAGCAGGAACCACTGCCGTCATGACTTGTCTAACAACATTTATGTAATTTATTTTTAAAGCATTTTAAGAGCAAACGTTGCTATATTTCTGATTTTGTCGACAGGGGTTTGTTCTTTCATAAGTTGGGTGACAAATTGTGCCGGACAAGAAATAATATTCGAAAACATTGTTGATTACATGATATCAATGAACCCTCTCCCATTAACATTTTAAAAATTATCCACATATTTAAGAATCCTAGAAACAATGAACTTCGTGTGGCTCATTGCTTTATTAAAGGAGATCGGCAGGACTTCAGCTCTACTTTGCTGTTACATCTAGGTACTTTAGTACTCAAAGAATCAGATATGCATAGTTTTAAGAAATAAAATTCTACATTTTTTAACACTATTTTATACACCATATTTATGGTCATTACCTTCTCTCGAGATGTCTGTAGGTTACCCATA
>JAVFBW010026543.1:0-18517 GCA_034783835.1 Mopalia ciliata
TCGGAGCATATTCTAGCACCGTTTTCAAGCTAATTACCTTGAAAACGGTGCTAGAATCTGCTCCGAAACGTCGTTCGTGAATAAATCAGAAGTTGTATATCCATAAAATACCTTGTTATGTTATATATCTCACTGTCACTTTGAGGACTAAACAAACATAGGATGCTTCCATATTTTGAAAGTGTGATATAAAACCAACATGAACCAAAGGTTGTTACATTCTCCATTAAAAATCTTTAATGCTTCTGACCTATAGAATATATGTATCATTATTGAATTAATTTTTTGTTTTTAATTTTTTAAAATTTTTTATTTTTTTTTAACATGGTCTTGTTCTCTTTGTATTAACAGAGCTCCAGAAATTTTGTTGGGCCTACCATTCTGTGAAGCTATAGACATGTGGTCCCTGGGCTGTGTGATAGCGGAACTCTTCCTGGGCTGGCCTCTATACCCAGGATCATCCGAATATGATCAGGTAAACTCCAGCCTAATACTCTACCTGTCATCCCTCAAACATAAAACTCAATTTAAACTTCAAAAAGCATTTGGCCCTCTGACTAAGGACACTTTGTTTGAAGAGTGGCAATGCAGTCTTTTCTTAGCACAGGGGGAAAATTTACTTTCAACATTATTGAAATGCTTCACATCTTGATTGTGCTTGTGTCAATTATTGTTTAAATACACCACTATCATATAAGCAATACACGCTTAATCATGGCATAAAACACCAATCAATTAATCAATCAATCAGTCAATCAAAAACCATTTGGCCTGTGTCTTAGTGAGTAACATGTGCGCTTACTAATCCTACTACAATGTACTACTGTTCATAGACTCGAGTCTGCTGTCAAACATCTGGTTTGTAAAGGAGTCACACAATGTGGCTCTGGCAATCATAGCGGTGCTTTTGATGAGGTTTCTTCATTTCCCATGGTAATATGGCAAGGGACAGCGTTAAGTGTGCATATAAGTAAATACCCTTGAGTATGACGTTAAACCCCCAATCAAACAAACAAACCGGTTTAACTATTCATGTTCAGGGATTTTTATTTCTAAATATATTTTCAGATAAGGTATGTCTCTCAAACACAAGGCTTACCTGCAGAGCACATGCTCAGTGCTGCCACAAAAACACCGCGATTCTTCAATCGGGAGACCAGGGAGGCAGGCTACCCATTCTGGCGACTAAAGGTATATTCTGTTTTTGTGATATTTATTCTGTTTGTAGTCCAGGTTCAATCGACACAGAAGATATCCAACATCTTTAATGCATATATTTATATAAAAAAAAAACATTATGCACATACATAAGCTGTTTGTGTCAATTTTTTATATTAAAAAATGAGTGGATTGTCAAAATAATTAGTTCTCGATATCCTTTTCATTTTCAGTTTTAAATAGATTTGCAAAGTGTTCTA
Source organism: Mopalia ciliata (assembly GCA_034783835.1). Classification (NCBI taxonomy): domain Eukaryota; kingdom Metazoa; phylum Mollusca; class Polyplacophora; order Chitonida; family Mopaliidae; genus Mopalia; species Mopalia ciliata. The sequence goes on from JAVFBW010026543.1 coordinate 1,419, forward strand.
ATGGGAGCCTCGAAACAATTGCTAGAGCTCTAATAATGTTAATAATGTGCTCCCTGGCTAAGGGCAGTTTGTTTGAAGAGTGGCAGTGCTGTATTTACTTAGCACTGGAGGAAAATTATCTTTCCAACATTATTGGAATGCTTCACTATTGGTTGTGCTAGTATCATTTTTTGTTGGAATACACGGCTGTCATATAATTGAAATACACTTCAGCTGGTGTAAAACACCAATCAATTAATCAACTAATCAGGACGACTGTCAATTTTAAGGGGGCGGCTGAAACCATGTCCAATTCATTTTGTATTTACACCAACTCTTTTTTCCAATATTTTCGGGATTCATGCTCAAATGTAATTGTTTTGAATGGATATGTTGAGGCAAATTATCACGCACCCAAATAGCAGTAATTGAGGCGAAACTTGAATAATCAACGTGAATATTGACTTTTTTTGGTAACTATGTTGACTTTCTATTGCAGACACCCGAAGAACATGAAGCAGAAACTAAGATAAAGTCCAAGGAAGCCAGAAAATTCATTTTTAATTGTCTTGATGATATGGCACAGGTATTTTAACACTATTCTATTGAATTAAACCATCTTCATATATGTTAAATTTAATGTGACGGTTTATGCCATAAGATGTTAAGCTATCAACATGTAACCATGCAAATAAGAAGTATTGCGTATAAATGTTTGGTTTCAGTGGTGCAGAGATAGTTTCCTTCACTTGTTTGGCTGTCACACTGTCATACTGTCATGGGAGCGTTCAACTGAGGCATTAAACCCCAACTTACAAACAAAACCTTAACTATGGCATAAACTAAATAAAACACACAAATCCCATAATGGTAGTTGAACAGTGACTGTCGAAATACACCGCTGTCATATAAGTGAAATACATAAATGCCAATCCATCAAACTGAATTACAAAGGAGTGGCTTGCTATCTCATTTACAATTTAATAATGTAGCTTTTTGGTTCTTTGCAGATAAATGTTCCGACAGATTTGGAGGGTAGTGAATTACTAGCTGAGAAGGTTGACAGGCGGGAGTTTATAGACTTATTGAAGCGGATGTTAACGTTGGATCAGGAGAGACGAATCACCCCAGGGGAGGCTCTTACACACCCCTTTATTATGATGTCACATCTCATGGATTACGCACACTGTAACATGTTAGTATCTATTTATTCACCTACTCACCTGGTTGGTAAAGGTTATATGAAGATCTCAAGGGAAATTTCCTGTGATGTTTGCAGGTAGCTTCCATTTGCTCTGCAGTCATGGCTTAGTGATTAGTGAATTTGCTTACTAAAGCCTACTTCAATTTTACCGTTCACAGATTCAAGTCTGTCTGTCAACCCTCAGGTATATGAGAGTGTCACACGATGTGGCTCCGGCAATTGCAGGGTTGTTTTTAACGAGGTTTCTTCTTGGTTTTCCACCGTAATTAGGCAAAGAACAGTGTGAAGTGGACAATATATTGTCATATAAGTGAAATACCCTTGAGTATGACGTTAAACCCCAATCAAACAAACAAAAAATTCATTTTCTTTGGTGCTCCCAGAGCTAAGGGCAATACGCAACTAATCTGTTTGAGGTGTCATTTTATGGACCGTCTCTGCTAATCGGTTAACTTATGAAATTTCATTTTTGAACGGGACACAGTTTAATAAAATATGATTTAATCAAGTACAAATAAAAAGACCAAGGTCCAACATTTATATAATCAAGACTGCTGTTAATCATAAACTTAATACTACCAATGGAATTATGTATATTTATTGTCAGTTCATGCACAATTTGATATGAGCAATCTGTTCACATTCCTTAATGAAACCAGCAGGGACTATTACCAGGAATGTAATCTGAAACCAAAATTATCTATTTTAAAATTTTAGGCACTTTTCTTCATTTTGTTTTATTAATATGAATGTATCTATTTGTTAAGTCGCCGGAGGATAGTAATACCTCAATATTAAATCTTTGCTTACATAGCTGATGATAGGATTTATATTGTTACATGTGTGTAACAGTGCATTGTGGAAACCACCTTGGCCTTTCTATGCAATGGTGCCCTCTTTTCTACCGTAGTAAGGAACAGAGCAGTGGGAAGAGGACAATCTGTCATATAAGGGAAATACCCTTCAGTATGATGTTAAACCCGAATCAAAGAAACAAACACATTTTGGTTGTGCTAGTGTTAATTAATGTTGGAATACACTACTGTCATAAAAGTGAAATATCATTAAGCACAATCTCAAACACCAATCAATCAATCTATGCAAAATTGTGTTCCCTGTTTGTTTAATTTGATGTAGATTATTTATATCCTCATTAATGTTGTGTTTTTGTTGTTTTAGTGTAAAGCAGGGTGTTCAGAGCATGGAGACATGTAGGCGACCAGGACTGACGCTATATGATAACCTTAACCAGAATTCCAGTGCCATGATGACCAACTTTGTCCCGGCTACTTCCGGCAATATCACTGTAACCTTCAACAACCAGCTCAATGCCTTACATTCTCAGGTAAGAGACTCCTCTGTAAATAATTAATTTTGTCTTTCGCTGCAAAGCTTTGTGTGGCAATGAGGGGAGATAACTTTGTGTTATGAAAGGGAAATAACTTAATATGAAGTTTTTTGTTTTTTCCCTCCCAAGATTTCCTTATCTACAAGCCATATAGCAATACAAATATTTTCGAAACCGTGCATATTATAAGAGAATTAATTTATGAGACATAATCAACATTCCTTTGTCGGTGTGATTACTTTTTAGAAATAACATGAGCAGATTTGTTTCTATGCCTCCCTTTGCTTTTTCATATATCTTAAATATTTTTTTATAGTACTGTGATGCTCATTGTTGAACTGTCGTTTTTTGTATGTTCTAGCTGCCTGCTCCAGCTATGGGTGCTCCAAGTCACCAGGCTGCTGACATCTCTTACCTAGGATATGTCCAGCCTGGACCCTACCTGCCCTATCCCACAGCCCAGGTCAGCCAGCAGCTCACTCAACCCATCCCCTCACAGAGGTCTACCACGCACTACAGCCGTACTGACCCCTTTAGATCACAACTATGTGTACCTTCTCTAGTAGTACCTGCTGGAATGCAAGGTAATTACACCTTATTTATTGACCAATGTGTGAACACCTTTAGTATATTAAACTAAGCTTGCTTGTATGTATGTAAGACAAATACTATATTTTATATATTTTTAAAAAGTGGCTTGAACAAGGCCCTCTCATTTAGAGAAAACACTAATGAGCAAGCATTTGACGAAAGGAAGCTTCCTCTTACCCTGGTGCTCTCAGTGCTTTTCTACAAAACAAAGCCTACCTGTATAATTGAAATAACCTTAAGAACAACGTTGATCTCTAATCCTATAAAGACCAATGAACCGATCAATCATCTCTTGTCAACAGGTTTGAATTCTCCAACAAGGTACAACGCTGTTCCTATGGTTACTCAAGCTCCCCAAACACTACAGCTTCAACCTCAGTTAATAGCTCAGGTAAAAAAAAATATTTTAATTGTTTTGAATCCACTTGTCATGCCAAGATATTGATATTTCAGATCAGTGTGAATTCTTTATATATCATCGCAGAGCTGCCATGCTCAGAGGATATTATGGTGGTTCTTAAAATAAAATATCTACCAATGAGAAGGTTCAAGAAGAGAATCCAAAAAACATCATGTGATAGAAATCTACATATTTTGTCAAAATATTTTTGGCAGATTGTAAAAAATAATTTGAATTTTGCAGTTCTGCCATAATGTAGCCTGACCTGAATACCGGTGGTTAGGTCTTTCAGGGCTTGCCTGGTTCACTGTCCATCTGTCTAAAACACTACTAAATAAACCAGTGAGATACATTGTAACATATCAATAAAATGTTACAAGGGATTTGATTGGTTGTTCAGTTTAGTGTGTAACGGTGGAATAGCGATTTAGGCATTCCTGGAAGGAACTCTTCACTAATTGTAGAATTAAGTAGGAATATAACTCAGTGTAAAATTTTTTGAGATATAGTTAAGAATGTTATATAATCTGTTTTTCCAGTCTGTTTCCACTCAACACTTGACCCCTGTGAACATGTTAGAAACCCCCCGACAGGTTATAATGGCAGTACGTAGCCTTCCGTGATCAGTTTACTTTGGGTGTTTGTGTCTATGGTCCTATTCTACTCCATGTAGTCTTGGTCTTGTTCTAATTTGACCTTTGCAGTAACTTATTTTATTGAACTTGACAACATTGAACAATTTTTGACAACACTAATCACCTGTTTTTTTTATTTTTTAAATTTTTTTTTACTAATTCTTATTTAAAATTATAATTATATAGTAATGGTCTTCAGCCAGATAATTTTGTCAGAATTTACCAGCCGTTATTTTCTTTTTCTAAGACGATTACAGTATGACAGAAATGTTAATCTATGATCAGAATAAATTATTATTTCTTGTGACAAAAGCATATTTTCTTCCTTATATTTTTTCTGTTAAATTTTGAACACTAGAACATTTTTTTTTAAACGGTTTGTAGCAATTCTTTAATAATTGACATTATAATTTACTTATTTTTTCATTTTGAATTAAACACATTGAGCTTCTGGCAGAACATTTTAATTTTTGATTGAGATTCATGAAAAAAAAAATTTTGGACTTGACATTGGTTGATTTTTAGAAATATATTTTGGCACCATGTTTTTCTTTTTGGACATTAACTTTTGGCAGGACTTATTTTTTTCCTTTTTTGACATTATTGTTTGAATTATGACTGGTACAGTTACCGCTTTATGGTATATTTACTGCTTTGTGAGCTATATCTAAACAGTTGTTTCAATCTGTGATTACTTTTATATTGCAGCCGTGTTATTTCTATTAGTTATATATGCTGTAGTGTGATTTCACTTACGCTTTCTAGTTAGATATTTTTACATTTCTAACTTTTTCATTCTTTCAGTATTATACCTCTAATTGGTACTGGTTTCATTCATATTTAATATCATTAAATAATTTGCTGCCTGAGCAATTAGATTGTTGAAGCCAATTTCACAAAATAACTTTATAAAATAAACATATTTCCTTTAATGCTGAGGTCACCCAGGGCGATATTTGTCCCTTCCCATCTGCCAGTGAACATGAAAATATCAACCCTGCAGTGCTCGCGTTCAGCTATAGGTTGGCTGATTTTTATTGCCACCAAGTTTTTTCCATGGCAAAATGTAACTCTTGAGGAGTTTGTCTTGCAGTTATTGCTAAAAGATTTCAGACACACCTTTCAAGTTTGATTCCCTCTCAAAGAATATCACCTGAAACTCATTAAACTTGTTATATACTTTTTTTCACGAAATAAGAGCCATATGTAGTTTATGTAAAAATAGCAAATTTATTAGACATTGAGCATCAAGCAATCCTCATTTTATCTTGTACTTGAAGTTACCTCCTGGTTTTCCAGGCAAATGCAAGGGTGGTTTTAACTAGGTTTTCTCTCGGTTTTCCACTGTAATATGGCAAGGAACAGTGTCAAGTGGGCAATCCGTCGTCATATAAGTGAAATACCCTTGAGTACGACGTTAAACCCCAATCAAACAAAAAAAAAATCCTGGTTTTCCACTGTTTTTAAATAAAGCACTTCTAAAGAAATAAGAAGTTGACAATCACTCATAGTTTTATTTTAATACCTTTGAATTCAATGGTAACCCATGAAAGATGGAGAATTCAAAGCTCCAGTGAGAGCTGTTGTTTTAAATAGTTCGCTTTATACATTTTGCGCATTAAAGGAGCTACTTAACAAGGTAATGGTTTTGCTTCCAGCTGTTTTTATAACATTCTGTTATCTGAAAAGCAATGGGTTGGATTTATGCACAACTAATGGCTTTTATACAGATTTGCTTTTAACAATGACTAACATTCAAATTCCTTAAGACGACTTACATTATTTCAACAAATTTTATCGTGAGTAAAATAGATTTAGAACATTTTTTAATGAGGTAATTTAAGAGTTTTTTCCAACCCAAAGAAAAATGCAATGTATGGCAATTTTATGAATTTGTCTATAAAATAAAAATATGGTTGCATTCTTCATTGATGTTTTGTTCAAACATGAACAGCATCAACTGTAACTATGGTTACTGAAAAGTTTGTATTTCAATTCCTCCAAACCAGTGTAAATTTGCTACTCATTTGTTAGAATTTAAAAGACAAAAATCTGAGTATGATTAAAACTGAAAAATCTTAGAAACAGTTAATTTTGTCAATTTTAAGATTTCAGATAAACAATGAGCTGATTATAAAAATGTTAAAAGAAGATACTGATCATAAGCTATGGATGCATGTTTGACCAATAAACCGCTCTTCTGTACCATTCAAATTTAACAATTTTTGTATTTTATGTTTAGAATGCGGCGATGAACTCCTGGCCAGGAACCAGACCAGTGTTGGTTAGCTCTTGGCAACAGTTGCCGGGCCTGACGTCACAGCGCCCCATACATCAGCCCATCGTACAGGACCCCATGGCAGCAGCCCAGACTGTACCTGAGAACTGGAGACGATCCATTGTGCTCAGTGATGGTCTTGATCAAGCTTCAGGATTATTACCAGTGGTCAGTTACCTCCCTTTTCTTCTATTTATCTCCCTTAGGTGTGGCCAATTGCCTGGATATTGTTCCACAAAGTAATCTTAGCTTAAGTTGATCTTCATAAACCATGCTGAACAAATACCTCCAGGCAATTAAGATGAACTAAGACTAAGATCACGTTCCCCAGTTCTTTCAATTCAATCACTTGTGCCAACAACATCTTTTTCTGTATGAGAAAAACTCATTATAGCCTGTAGTGATAATTTAATATTCTCAATTTTTTAATTTTTTTTAAAGGCTCCTGGTTCACAACAGTGGAATCTGGGTGTCCTGCCGACTTCCTATGGTTTGTCCACTTTAACAGCGGGACATTCTTCTTCTAAAAGACACACAAGGCATAGGTATGAACGATTATCAATGTTTAGTCTTATTAAATTATTCTCCAGATAGCAAAACCTTCTCTTTTTTTTTCCATGCTTGTTTCAGCAACTGTAATCTATTGTCAGTTCACTTGCATTTTTATAGATCCTGGGAGGAGATTTCCATCAATTAAATTGTAATTTCATAAATGGTGTATTGTTTGTTGAAAATTAACTTTCCAACATTATGCAAATGCTTCACATTTTGGTTGTGCTAGTCTCAATTATTGTTGAATTACAAAGCCTTCATGGAAGTCCATCAATCAATGTTTGTTGCAGATCCACAAAGGAAACAATGTCAACTCAATTATCTCCGGTCAAGAAACGTGTGAAGGAGAACACGCCCCCTGAATTGGACATTGCGTTGTCGAGAGAGGTATCTAACTGGTCAAATACAGTCCACCACAAGCCAGCGACACAGACCCACAGTGGACATAAAGATCATCGCCAACAGCCGATTGTGATCCGGGATTCACCCAGTCCTGCTGTCAGTGTGATAACGATCAGTTCAGACAGTGATGATGAAGACATCTCTACTCAGATGAAAAGTACCAAAAGGTAAGTCAACTCCTGTTTGAAAATTTTGGTTTATTAAACAGATTTGTAATTGAACAAGTTATAATTTCAGAACATTTATTATTTTAAGAATCAACCACTGTCCCTTTTCCTGATCATGGTGCTCTTCAAGTATAACTTTAAGTTCGTATCATGTGGCCCTCTGGCCAAGGGCAGTTTATTTGAAGAGAAGCAATTCTGTCTTTACTGAGCACTAGATGAAGATAAAGTTTTCAACATATAACAACACTTTACATTTTGTTTTTTCTCATGTTAATTTTTGTTGGAATACACCCACATCCTATAATTGTAATGTCCCTAAGGACCAATCAATCAATTCATATTGTGACGATCACATTTGTGTTTCCAGTAGATACCAGCAGGAGGTTCAGCCTACTTATAAGTACAGTAACGGACAGAGTTATGTCCAGGGCTCAAGTGAACCCAGTACAGCCTCCAGCTCAGACAGCCAACATATCACCTCGGCTAAAGGTAAACTCACCGTAAAAAAAATATAGCACAGGTATATCTGTTAAATAACATGACTTCGATGCAACTGAAATTTAGCATGAATAAATCTCTCTGAAATAACATGACTATTGCAATTATTTAAAAAAACTAAGGAAATATGTCAAACATATAAATACCATAAAAATAATTTGTTAATTAGGTTCGCCGCGGGTCCGACCACCAGTGAAGTGTGTAACTGTACAAGACAGCCCTGATTCGGACTCGGATAATGATAATCACAGAGGAAAGGGACTAGCCTTCACACCCATCAAACATGAGACTATTGACCATAGGGCGCCTGTCTACACCTATAACCTCGGCTGTCAGTTGATTGGTGCAGACAGTCACGCTTTGTCAATGATCCCTCCCTCTATCGTCAACGAGTCATCCATGCGACGCAACCATCGTAACGACCATCACAAACATACCACCAGTCATATCCCCAAGCAGGAAGTACAGGGTTTGGAGAGAACTACAAGAGTTCGTTCCCCAACAAGACAAGAGATGCAATTACCACCCTTAGAGGTGGAAGTGTCGCATGCAACATCATCTTACACGCAGGGCAAGATGGCTTTTGTTTCGCCGACAGTGCGTAACCCAACGGTGTCCCAGCATAGTCGAGGTCAGAACAATCATAACCACAACAACAACCTGAGCAGTATGACCAGCTGTGGAGGGCCTGGTCAATGCAGCCTAGCCTCTAACCACTCCTCACACAAACAGCGGCCGTGTAACCTGAATTTCGTGAACCGGTCTGTGATGGGAGGGAATCAGCCCTCCCCGGTACAACAATGTGCTCCAATAGGACAGGCCATGTTTCTTACAACAGGCACTCAACCTGTAGAACTCCAAAGGTAATATATCCAACAAAGTATACAACTGAAGTCTGATGTTTCATAATGTTCATTATACGACAGCTGAAGATACAAAAACAGAGTGGGCAGAGGCCAGTTGCTCATTAGTCTGTTAATTTGGGGTCATATTCTTTATGACGCACCATCATCTAAGTGACTGTTAGGCTAATGAAGTTCTGAGCAATTTCTTGTGTTAACTGTTTCTGGTTTTATACTAGTGGAACTGGATTGTGTAATTTCCTAATGTTTCCTTTAAAAAATAAATGATTCTGTGTGTTTTGAATAACGTTAGGGCTCTATGCTTATTGGGCTGGCACACCGTCATATAAGTGAAGTAACTCTAAGTAATGTGTCAAACCCTAAACAAATCATAAAAAGTGATAAGTCAAATAAGTACATTCTCAATGTGATCTGGCCCTTATTCTGTATGTGTAAAACTTCAAATATCAATAAAATTAATTTCATTATTTTAACTGGATGTATAAAATATTTGTTTTATCTCTAATTGAGGTTTATGTTTTGTGTTTACAGAGACTATCGACGAGCAGCCCCACTTCAGGGTAGCCCAATTCATCATTACATTGTACCAGCTCATCAACAGCCTCACATGGCTATCCCAGGGCCAGGTCAATACGGCCCATTCTCCCCAGGTATGGCCCCTCCCCCAGCCCACCAGAGCCCACGTCATGTTCAATACACTGCCCACCCATTGCCCGCACATGTGCACCCAGTACTCCATTCTGCCAATCTTCAAGCTGGGGCCTACCCCACAGCACTCCCTCCGCAGTATGCTAACTCTAGCTACATGAACTCTACGGGTGGGACAAGTATCTACACAGCGTACCCTCTCAGTCCTACAAAAACACGACAATACCAGTATTTGTACCAGACTTATGCGGCTGAGTAATGGACTCTGATATTTTCACATCCATCTAGAGCTTATTAACTGGCTATTAATTCAAATATCCAGATTTCTAACTTGAAATATCAAAAGCTATCTTAGATCAAGAATTCCCTATGCATTAGGAATTAAATTTTTAAAGACTTGGCAAGACAATATAACACCGTGAAATTTACATACAGGCAAATATTCATGGCTTATAAATATTGCATTTCACATTAAACAAATCGATACCTATTTATTACCTCAATCAACTGTGCTTAAGATATGTACATACAACCCTGTGTTTTGAAGGGCACTGACGATGTAAAGCCAACTACACTTTTCGCTTTCACCCATCTGATACAGTCACAAAGGAGGTTATCTTCACAGAATTTCAGACTGTTCCTGAAAAGAAAAATATTCAGTAACGATTTATATGTATTTCTGAATACGATACCAATGCAATTAGCATCAAACTTTTCATATTTTTTGTAATTGGAGAGAAGAGGATAATAGTGCGCTACCAAATTTCTTTTAAACAAATATGCTGTGAAAGTTGCCAGTGCTAAAGAAATGAATTGTATTTGCTGGTTGTGAGAGAACAACAACCACAGTTTTAGTTGTAAAGCAGACAGACGTTCAAAGGCATGATCTTGTGTTTAATTAATGGGAAAAATGATCTGGTGAAGTTGAATTGGGTGTTGCCACGAGTGAGTTATTTTTGATGCAAGATTGCTCCAATTTTTGTGAAGATAATTTTAACTAGTATGGCTTTTAAATGACAATTTTGGGGCTCTTGTACCCTATGTGTTTGTTCTTCGATTTTTTGATGTTTGGGTGTTGCCTGCAAGGTGGTGGTACAAATATCTTTTCCATTTAAATCAAGACATTGTTAATCCACAGTATATATTATGCCTTTAATCTACTTAGTGTTATTCAAAATTTACTGTTTGCTTTGGATATTTGTTTGACAATCCACTTAGTGATGTGGTTTGGGTGTTTTTCTGTTCTTTTTTCTTGTAGGCATTTCATATTTCGTATTATTAAAAGCCTTAAATGTTCAATCGCATGCTATAATAGACCATCGTTTGATCAAATCAATAAATCAAATGTTGTTCAATAAACTTTTTTTTTCTTCCAAAGTTAGCATGTTGTCATGTTGGGTAAAATTCCATTTATTATTCACCGTTGTTAGATGTAATAATGAGCACAGATAAATATAATGTATATAACTTATATATTTGTATAGCAATAGAGTTGTCCTTGTTGTTTGGACTGTTGTATATGAAATTATATAATCATTTTGATGAGAACATATTTAGGTGTGTCATTGTATGGGAATCCATTGTCAAGTATTATCCAGTTTTGTGGTTGCTTTAGCCAGATTTTATTCGTTATTGCAATGTATATTATTGTAGGTAAAACTTAATTAAATATTTGGACGTTATTTGTAGGTAAAGCCATGTTTCACACGGTGAAAACAGCAAAGAGACTTCTGCACTGTATTTTTCTGATATAAATAATAAAAGATTTTGTGCATGTATTTTTCCAATATATTAAATTCCAACAACTATTAGGTGTAATTTGTAAATGTTAAGTGTGGCAGTGTATCTTATATCAATTAAATATCGAATGATCTATAGGGAGTAATGGTGCATCATTGTGCTACTGTATTCGATACACATTTCTCACTCTTACTATAAAATGACTGGGATGAACAGGTGACTCAAAAATGAGACCGTTTCCACTAAGCAATCTTTACTGGAATGTTTATTAATTACCATGGCAACCAGTTCTTAAAGTGTTAATTTTTCATGGTAATAAATATCCACTTGGACTGTTTGTTCGGAACATTTTGAATTCAAATGTGATTTTGTGGCTCACTTAGAAAAAGTCTGTCTTACTTAAATTCCACTAATTCAGTTGTGATTTGACGTGTAGACATCCTGCCAGGAAGAAAATGATAGGTTATTTACAAGGGTTAAATTTTGGACAGAATTTTTTTAGGTGAAGTCGCACTTTCCCAATTCAAATGTGAAACCCCAGTCATATGCACACAAACTACTTGTGATATTCAGATGAAAGCAAATCAATAATAAATATTATAATTATATACATTTTTTCATATCTTAACCAAAGGTAGATAGTGGTTTGTTCCATATATATGTGTAGATCTAGGTGATGGTCATTTTCACGGGGTAAGAATTATTGAATCAAACTTGCCAGTATTTTTTCGGGTGTTGTCTTTCATGATTGTCAATAATCATTTCACTTCAATGTCATTGACTGTAGTTTTTTGTGTTGAAAAGCACGTAGACATAAATGTATTTCAATATTAACTATTCATTTCACAAAGCTATGGAAATTCATTGATTTTTTTGTCTGTACATATTACTGTTTTGTAACTGATTTTAAAGTGTGGTGTTGTTTTGTGGTGAATGAGTGAAAACTGTTTTGAGATTTCGAAATGGGTCAAATAAGACACATAGCCTCATTGGTTGTATTTTTAATTAGGTCACTAGGACATCTCTTGTTGAGAAGGTGGGTCCAATCATTACTATATGAACATTTGTTAATTGAGGTTAAAATTTGAATTTTTATTTTTGTGTGTGTGCTGTTTTTTAAAATCATTTTGGCTTTGGTTAAATTTTCTGAATATTTATTTGGTGTTGTATTATTTTTTTATCATATGGTATGACAATTGTACTGGTTACCTATATATATCTTCTATTTTTTCAACTATTGTCACTTCCATTAGAATGATTATAGGATTTTGATTGATTACATTGTGTGAGTTCTGTAGTTATAATTGTTAACGTCTTTGGTGGCTGGACAGTGTTATACATGTACATAGAGCCTGTATAACAGTAATACTATCATATTCTGAAATAGTTTCTCAAATATCACCTTGCATTTATATATTCCAAATTCCTACTTGCTTTGTCAAAAAGAATCACATTTAACTACTTAACCAGTATCTTCAATTTTGGTAATATTTTATTTTATTAGAATGAAATAAATTAGACTTAGGTAAAGGTATCATCCACAGTACTCATTCATACGGAGATTTATTTTCTATTTGCGTCATTCTGTACACTTTCAGTGATTCATGCCCCTTCCATTGTAAATCAGCATAAATTCATTGAAAATAACCAAACAAGGAACTCAAATCTTCTGGGACATTGTCCCCCTAGTTTAATTTACATAAAAACTGTTTCTCTTGCTTGATTTGTTATTAAGATTTTGCAACAAGCGTTAAAAAATGGTATGCTCTAAGATAGATCCTCACAAGTCAAATAACAACTATTTTAATTTATATCGTATAATATATGTAATAAAAATGAACAATTGTAATTTTCATAGATAAATAAACACAAACAACACAATTAACTTTGTAAGAAAAAGATTAAATTTAAATAAAAGAAAATCAAGTTAATTGTCAATGTTCTGTAATGAAATATTTATTTTGAAAACTTTCCTGCAAAAAATTAACAATACTTGTTGCCTGAAAGGGGGTCATTTTCTGTAGAATTATTTGTCAATATTTCCTTTAATTATACTGCTGTTTCAGCTTATTCTGATTGCAATATTTATATTTTTGTCACAGATCATGAAAAAATAAATGCAAAACCATATTTCATTATAATTATGAAGTCTTTCTAATTTATCAAGACACATCTCACTTCGCATTTAAGTATTTACAGGCATAGACATTCTGTTTTGTGTTTCACAAGCCTAGATTATTTTCAAAAGTGTAAAAGTAATTTGTTGAATAATTGGTCTCAAATTTCTGGATTAATAATTCAGAAGTTAATAAAATTAAACCGCCAAAGTAATGGACTGAAAATGTATCCTTGACTGTTGCATGACACCAAACCAATTAAAATCATAATAAGATATTTAAACAAATGTATAATATCTATTAATAAGTCCCGAGTCTTGTATCTGATTTTTGAAAAGTTTCATGAATATTCTCATAGAAAAAAATATGAATACGTAAGCTAACTCATTAAGATGAACTTAACAATAGGGATCTTCTTAAGAAGTTATACTTAATAGGGCTTTATAATCCTTTCAATAAGTGCATGTAAATAAGCAGTGTTTTGACATGTAACATATTTACCAGAGTAATCTGTACTAAAAACTTCACATCAGTTTTAAAAATACCCGTAGCTTTACAAATAAGAAAGGAATTCATTTAAACTGTAATGATGATTTTTCATCAAATTAGGAATCCATTAATGTAATTTCACAACATATGCATCTCATGAATCGTATTATAGCTTAGTTGATTTGCTGAAAACGTACATAAAAAACCCTAACTGCATCATCACCATCATTATTACTATATGTAGTTTCCCAGCTTAGTGCCGGTCAAGGAAAGTCCAGTAAAGCTTGTAGTAGGTTGGTTTGATCTCACTGTGACATTACTAGATGTAGTTTCAACAGATAATTAAAGTTGTGTGCTTTGTTTGCATTTATTGTTTTATTATTGTATGTTTGTAGTCACGTCTTATGTTATTTGCTGCACAGGGACAAGATTGAAGAATGTAGTCATTATCAATTGTATATATCATAGCTGTATCATTTACTTAGCCTACATTATTTCCAATGCACCCCATCTATTATATAAGGATATTTTAGTCAGCTGGTGGTTAAATTCTTATTGTGTGTTTTTTTTCTCGTAGTTTCAAAAACAGAAATGACATTTTTTGAGCTGGTGGATTCATTCCATTGTGTTATGTGTCAAATGAATTTAACTTATTATTATCTCTTTTATAAGACCATATGCATGTATATTTTGGCCAACTTTTAATTTATGGTAAATTTTGTATGTAAATTAGATTGTTAAATGAAAAGGTGTCTACTAAACCACAATTATCTAATAATGTATTATTGTGAGCTTTAAAGATAAAGATATTTTGAAAGAATTGGTTTAAGTTTGGAACCGCTAAATGCGGCGTTAAACACCAATTAATCAGTCAGTTTATTTTTGGACAAGCAAACCTACAACACGTATATATTGCAGGTTTGCAAGGTCAGTGATGAGTGAGGTGAAAGGTTAATGCAAGGTCACTAGACTTGTAATGGGGAGTTTAAGTTAAGGGGGTGTCACCATGTCTGTCTTAAGTAGAATTTATTCAACCATTTCCCACCCAATTTTAATTTTCGCTTTTATTTTATGATCCAACATTTTAGTTTAGCTTTATCGCAAAATTTTAAATTTATCATCGGTTGCTTATGATTTTAAAGACATTTCAACTTTATTTTAGACATTATTTTATCATATAATCAAATTTATCGTACAATATATAGAGCCGGATACGGTTAGAATAGTTTTTTCGGAGACAGATAATGTGACCCTCAATTATCTCCCCCTTGTCAAATCCAGTGTGACCTTCGAATAAACTGATGGCTTTCGCGTTTGATCCTGAAATCATTATTCACAGACTACAGTGTGAATTGCCTGGTAACAAACTTAAACAGCATACAATTAAACCAGCTTTAATTTTCACTGCTAACCATAACTAAATGTACAGTAATCATACTGTTTATACTAAGCTATGGAGCAACTTCAATTTTCAAATGGAACAAAACACTAACAAATTTGGTTGTGATTGTGTAATTTAAAATTCCAGAGACCCCCTATCAATGAACCCCCAAGAACTGAAACCAGCTCAAAGTTTTCTCATAAAATATTTTCTCTGGAATCCCAAATTACTGTGACATAAGTAAACAATGAAATGACATCTACCAGCTTGTAAAATGTGTTTATTTGTGTGTTACTTTGTGTTTTGTTTTTACTTTTAATCATTTATTATTTTCTAGTCAAGTGTAGTGTGTCTTGTAGCTATTATTATTCACCCTCAAGATTTGTCAAAGTTGTTACATACTAATCACCCCCAAAACACTGCAGTGGATATCAATATTTGCTTTAATTAATTGGGTTTAAAATATTATATACATGTAAGTTCTATAGCTTTAAAATTTACTGTGAAATGAGTTGAACTACTTCAAATGGAGGTGAAATTGTGTTTCTGTTTGTATCAAAGCGTATAAAACCTGAGATTTTTGTTCATTTCAGTTGGATGAGTGTTTTTGTTGCAGGTGAAAAGTGATAAAGCCTTTGTTACATCCACAGAGTAACTATGTGTCAAATTATTAAAACATGGAAGCCGATAGGCAAAACAAAACATTTCTAGACACAGAAACTGGCTCAGTTGTTAAATTGTGTTTCAAATTAAGCAAAACCACTGAATTGTTTAGCATTTATAAACTACTGTGAAGGGAATTGGAAACATTAGGTTAAGTTTGATTTTTCTGTATTTCAGCTTTAAATTTAGGCCTTTTTTGGCGTAATAATAATTTAAAAGGCTGAAATATATAAATATAACCATAATTTCAATGTTTATATTTTCTCTATACTAGTTTTTGTTTCCATAAACCCCATTTATCACTTGACTATTTCTGTGTCCAGAAAATGTGTGAAGATGCTCATATAGTAATGTAATACGACAAGGATTGTATGGGAGACAACTTTGGAGGACATTTTTGTATTTAAAACAAGGGTGTGCAATATTGCGTTTAATATTGAAAAATGAAATTTGCCATTTTCAGGTTACGGTTTCCAATCCGCCAACATAGTTCAGCTTTTTGTTTGTCAGGAAGTGATCAGATTAGATTTTTAACACACTGGGAACAATAGGAAATAAAGTATCTTCAACCGTATACATTTTTGTTCCTTCAATTTCTTTCTTGTTCTATCCACACTGTCATTCCGCCAATCTTGTGCCAAAAGCTTGTCTCTGGTTCTCTTCCCTTTACCTTCGAGTTCCGTGGTGTGATTGGAGGAGATTGTTGGTACAAATGTCTTTCCGTATGTCTTGCGTGGCATGTTTCAGCATTACTGGTAATTGGAAATATATCGTTCTCCCTTGAAGACGATAAATGAGATTGTGCTTTACCAAATTCTGCAAAATAGAAGTTTTTCAATATTCACATATGCATGTGTTGAAATTGTCTATTCCGAAGGAATTATACGGCTTTAATTTAAACATAGAAAACGAATGGACGAAGTAACATCAAACTTGAATTCTCGCTTCTTCGACATGCGAATTTTTATGTAATTCACATCGACACATTTCATAAAAATAAATCCATAAAATAAAATAAAAAGTCATTCTGACTGTGGGCTATTCTCATCACTCTCCGTGGTCCGTCTGTCCGTCCGTCCCATAACAATTCTTGTTATCACTATATCTCAGCAACTGCTGCTCCAATCATATTAATATTTTATTC
>JAVFBW010026653.1:9672-28623 GCA_034783835.1 Mopalia ciliata
GCCTGTGACACTTTTCGTGTTTTCTTTTTTTTGGTTTTATCTACCCCCCCCCCCCCCACACACACACACACAATATTTGATAAGTGAAATAACATCGCTACATGGAATATGACAGTTGAATAAATAACTTTTGATTTCATTTTGGTTCTATTTAAAGCATACCTGCGTCAATTCTCTCACATTGTATGCATTGGTTTGTTATTCTAAACGCTTCCGTTCTTTGCTTTATGTATAACGGTAACAATACTCCCATACTTAAACTGAAAATATTATTTCTGCTCTAGCCATCCTATGTATATTACGATAATAATTAGTCATCTAAGTGAATGCTATGCAACTCATTTCAATGTTATGATATTAAATCCATATCCTTATTTTCTCTGTATTTAAGCTCTCGTATCGGGCACCTATTGTTACTATTATGGGATAGTCCAGAACCAGTCTTCAATCCATTCCTTGATTGTAGTAATGATATACAACTATAACAGTTACGACCATGTTTCGTGGCCATGATTCGGACTTTTGGACGGCAAAGATAGATAAGACAAACCTGGCCATACCTTAATAAACATCTCTCCTCTCTGTGTGAGCTGATAGACACCGAATACAGATAAGGCATTATAAGATTCAACGCTGATGTGGATCTTCAAAGCTGAAACATTCAAATACAAAGCTGTCCATAAAAGGCCCATGCTCAGGAGATGGAGGTTCTTAAAATTGAATGACAGAAACATACACCCATCGGGCTATAATACATCTATTTGTGTTAATCACAATGCGTTTCAATGTGTTATCCTTTACAACGAGGTGGGTACCATGACCGATGGGTCATGTAGTGTCTTGTCCTCACAATGCATCTATTGACAAAGTGGTCGTCACTGTTCTTTTAGCCATGTGATCTTCGATGTTTCACGTAATTCACTCCACTTCTGGGCACCGTCTTAATTCGTTTTTTCCAGCATACACGGAAAGTTAAAAATATGCCATTTCTATCTTCAAGCTGTTCCCAGCAGCGTCATAAAACACGGCTATGAAATATAGGTATTCGAAAAGTAGCGTCAGAGATGGACGGAGATACCCGAATGTCAAATAAAAGACCACAATTGTTCAAGAGGAAAAAAAAGCTTCGATAAGAATTACAGAGTAGATGAATGCCAGGCGATCACTTCTGGTTAACAAATACCCCTCTCCGCCACATGATTTTTAAGGGGTATTTAAGGATAGGTATGAATTAAGCTGTTGTTGTCTTCACACGATCTGTCTAATGAGATGTGTTTGTTTGATTGTGGGTTTAACTCCACACTTAAGGTTAGTTCACCATTATGGCGGCTTGCGAGCCCAATAGACGAAGGAAATCACCCTCGACACCACTAGCAACAAGCACACATTAGTTATGACAATCGCAGACATCATAAACAGATCGGCTCTCAAAGCACCTAGCGGCTTCCTCGGTCGATCGTGGGAGGCGAGAAGGGAGGCTGCTTTCTGTTGCCCTGGTGTTCGAAGAGCTAAAGGGTAACGGGAAGCAGATTTTTTTGTGATGTTCCGTATTTGTGTCCGTTGTCATATAAGTGAAATATCACTGAGTACGACGTTAAACACCAATCAAACAAACAAAGCACCTAGTCAACAGGAAGCTGCCTGTGTACCACCCATTGTCTCAAGAGGGTGACAATTCATATACATGTGCTACAGACTACAGTATAGATCCCAACCCGCTGAAATATGGTCCTTTAAAGTGTATATTATAGAAAGTGATTACAAAGCGTTCAAATCTGTCAACAAATTATTACAACCTTAATCTACACAAAATACCGCCTACTCACAGGAGTACTTACCATCGCTGTTAGATTCCATTCGTGAAGCTGTATTTACAGTATCACCGAACAGACAATATCGGGGCATGGCAAGGCCGACAACTCCTGCAATGTGAGATGATAAATTGTAAGGCTTCATTTCTTTGTTCTGACTGATCGAAAACACCTGACAGTGACATAAACAAAACCTACTGATATATGATTTCTGTGGATGCATTACTAAGTAACATTACTTAGGTTAGAGCTGGGACTGGTCAATTATCAGTATGCCCAGTTTTATTGGAGTTTTGTTGTGTGTCTAATTCGGGAAACTATTAGTTGACAAATTTATAGCACACCTACCTGCACAACATGGTCCTGTGTGAAAACCGACACGAAGTTGGATAACTTCATCTGGCCTGTGGCGTATTTGGAAATTCTTCGCTGACTGGAGGATATGAAGAGACATGTTGGCAATTTCAGCCGCATGTCGGTGACCATTGGCAATCGGAATTCCGCTGACAACCATGTACGAATCACTGATTGTTTCGACCTGTATACAGCAATTAAAAGACTGACATAAATCAGCGGCTATATACAAACCATTCCGTGTGAGTAGCAAAAAAACAACAACAAAAAGAACGCCCAGTTTTCGAGGATTGACAAATTAGGGTTTACTTTTAAACATCCAATCAAAATCCTCTGTTTCTAGTTTAAATATTTATAATGACATTGTTTGGGTTCAGACAAAGTTGGTTTTCAGACAGAAAAATCATGAAAATCATGTTCAAATGTTCTACGCATATGGGCACGACATCTGGGTATTGATGCACAAAGCAATCTTAGTCTATGTTGATCTTAATAACCATAAGAACCCAACATATTCAGTAGTGGTCGCCATGACACTTGGGATGAACTAAGGCCCCTGACATTGGGTAAATGAAACCTACCTTATAGACATCATATCCTCTGATCAGTTCATCCAGCATCTCATAGAGGTCATTGAGAACAGTGACTACTTCCATAGGAGAACTCTCGGCCGCCAACTCGACAAACCCAAGAATATCCGAGAAGTAAACCGTGGCTTCGTCGTATAGCTGTGGCGATACGTATGTTCCTTGTTTTAACTTATCAGCTACAGTCCTGGATAAAAAAGGGAATTCAATGCTTTTGGGTTATCAATTTTATCGACATAGCCCCGGAAAAGATATATACATATTGTTGGTATTATTGACTGTATATTCTCGTAAATATACGCTTGTTTGTATTTTCATCTACACGCCAAGCATTTTTTAAGCTATGGCCCTTGCACCGTTACAAATCTAAGCCTTGTACACTTCATATTTTTTTCCCTTTCGAATTGTGAACTTCGAACTGAATTAAAAATTCACAGACGTATTTTTCAATTGTAAAGTACAGCTCAATGTGTAGCTGACATAAATTCGTTTGCTTAAAAACAAATTGTTTATTGCAGAATATAACGTTCGAAATTCAACAACGTATGCTACCCATTGTAAACGTTCGCTACACACATCTACAGGATTTCAAGACATATTTCAGAAATATTGAACGCGACAAATAAAGTTTCAAGTATAAAAAATATCCGTCAATTCCAAATTGCTTAAGTAAGATATAGCATTGGCTTGTATAATACGCTGCCAGCGCATAACGCCTGATTGACTGGTGTCTTCCTCCGTTATCGATAAGCCTTCTCTTATATAATGGCAGTGAATTCCCTCAATAATTGATATTAGTACAGCCGTAGCATAGGTAGAGTTTTTGATAAAGCTCCAGTGCCAGTTCAAGAGGACTGTTCGATCTACTTCCGACAACCCGATTATTGATAAGGTTTATACTTTAATTGTAGGGAAAGCACACAGTGCTTAAATATTCGTTTAATAGGTTATAGGTTGTAGATTTTTATACCTTTACATTTGTACAAGCACCTTTGTTCTTGTATGTAACTCAATATTTTAGTATGAATGATTTCGAGCCCTTTTTGGTCAGTTTTGCTTGAAAACAGTGCTACAAATGTAGCGCAACTTCGCAACTTTAAAGAAGAAGCCATTTAGACGTTGAATATACATAAAATGCGGAATTTCGTCTGATATAAAAGCCAATTTGACATGCGACGGTAGCATTTTATATACTTCTTAACAAAAAGTCTGTTTAACTGGTGATGACAGCATCTGATATAGCAAAGTCCGTTTGCCTTTATACGATGGTAACATTTGGTAAATGAATGAGTTTGTTTGACTTTAATACGATGGCAACATTTAATAGACCAGTGAGATTATTTGACTTAAGGTGCTAACATTTGATATAGCAGTAAGGCTGTTTGACAAACAATGGTAACATTTGATAAATCAAGGAGTTTGTTTGACTTATGATGGTAACATTAAATATACCAGTGAGACTGAAAGACGATGGTTATATTTTATACAGCAGTACGACTGTTTGACAAACAATGGTAACATTTGATAAACCAGTGGGACTGTTTGACCTACGAGGATAACATTTGATATAACAGTGAGACTGTTTGACTTACGATGGTAACATTTGTTGATAAAACAGTGAGACTGTTTGACTTACGATGGTAACATTTGATATAACAGAGAGTCCGTTTTCATCTTCTCTTCTCTTAAAGCCACTGTCCTGTCTCTCACAATATCCTCTAGGTTATTGGAATATGCCTCGAGTTTCTGAATGATGCGGTCCATTATGTTGACATTCCTGAAAACAAACAAATTAAATTAGTGATGATTTTACTGTTTTAAACTTGTAAGATGTATTTAAATCAGACCAAACTAGACGCAGTAACTAAACAACATATTTGTATAGATAAAGAATTGTCAATGTACTCAGGATAACTGTTTCGTTGTTACACCAATGAGAAGACCAGTGACTTTATTCAAATGACTTGATAACAACTCATGTTTTTACACCGAAACATCCTTTCGAATAAAAGAAGCGCGAGATTTCCTCCTTGCTTTCCACCTTTATTAGGCAAAGATCATTGTGGAAAATCCTTGGTAATATAATTTTGAAAAACCCTGGAGTAGGACGTTTAACCACTATAAAACAAGCGAATAATAAATTACTGTTAACGGTTCATGGACAAGTACTAACCCCCGTTCGCTAATTTTCTCTAATGTTGCCTTGATCTCGAGGAAGGTTGGTCGCTGTTGAGGTGATTCCGACCAGCAATGCTTCATTATACTGGCGATTTCCTCTTTTACGTTTGAGTTTGGTGGACAGTTGGGTCGGAATGGGACAATCGAAACAGACATAACCTTTTCTATTATATCTGTGAACAAAACAAGGTTTAAGCTTAAACAGACAAAAATGTATTTACATACAAAAGTTTCCAATAATCAATTATCATCATACCGTTGATTATTTCGTTTTTTTTTAAATTTCAGTAAAATAGAAGGCCTAATAGATGTGTGTGGAGGCTGATGTCGTGCTGGACACATTAAGTCAAACAATTGATAGACTTATGGTACATCTTCAATTTAGAGCTGAACATGCCAACTGTAAAGTACAGAAAAGATTAAAGCGATTTTCCGATTACAAATACATGGAGCCTTTTTCTATAGTTTTTCCAGTAAGTATATAAGATATTGATTGAAAAATTATCAACAAGGCAGATTAATTAAAATCCCCTCTGTGTTTTATCGGTCACATATCGATGTATATAGGCCTACATTCCCTAGAATCAGAGGAGACCGCCGAGAAGCTGCGTATTACACTCGCTGTAATCAATAGATACATGCACCGTATGACTAAATATGGATACTGGTACATCAGTTATTGACAAATTATGCATAGAAACTAGTCTATTTAGAAAATAAATTATCGTAGATACATGTACATTATATTTAAAAAAGCTCAACCTGTGCCCTATATTTTTCAGACTTCGAGTTCCGACAGGTGCCCATTGTGTTTCGATACAAACTACAAACAGTCCGATGTTCATTCATTTGACTGCTCAAACCCTTTCTATGTTTTCTTATCAAGCAGATTCGATTCCCTTTTTTCCTCTGTCGGGGGAATCGCAGGTAATAAGGATTCTTCTCGCTTATCAATTAAACACAACACTGCAAATTAATTTCTGTATCGAAATACTTTTCAGCACGACGGAAATCTTAATCACTCGACCAATTTATTTATCTGTTGTTATTAACATTGACGTTTTTTAAATATGCTTTGCACTCATTGACCTTTAGGCGAGATGTCCTCCGTGAAATAAGGCAGAGCTCTGTAGAGGATTTCCTGAAGCAAGATTGAGAAGGAGAAAACATCCCCTGGTGGAGAGCCACGGTATGTCCGCTCATGCGCTCTAAGAATTTCCGGTGCTGTCCACAGTTTTTCTAAAAAAAGAGAGAAATAATGTAATGTAATCGAGGTAAGAAACGTGCTAGTTAATTAGAAGATATTAAATTTTGCTTCCAGTCTATTTCATCAGCACACACATATGATCACTGTTTTTAATACACACTTAAACTTTTTAAAAAAATATTAAGCCTCTTGAGGAAATGATTGTTAGCATTACCTCTATAGATTCGATAGTCTTCTCCGTCATCTGCCGTCTTCTTAGTCACACACATTGGGGTGAAATCTGTAATTTTCAAAACCCATCGGCTGTCTATCACACAATTTGAACTTTTCAAATTACCATGTGACTTTAAAGGTGTTGATTGAATATACAGCATTCCCTGTGGAAAACATAAACACTGAGAGATAAAATGTGATTCACTTTGTTTATCCCACGCTAGGCTGGAACGCGAGTAACATCAACACAACTATATAACATGGCAGAGTTCACAAAAATAAAGTACATACAGTGTGTTGTAATGTTCATTTCAACTGTTTGATGTGTTTTCGATGCTGTCATCTGCTATTGATAGGGGAAAATTAAGAGATAAATCTTTGAATATGATGTGGATGGAGCTATTTTTATATTTGAAATGTTATGCATTCAATATACGCTAGGCATCAGAATGGTTCGGCAATAAAACGTTCGACATTTGATGGGTTTTTATTTAAAATTCTACTACACACAAGTCAAATTGGATATAAACGGCTTTTGATTAATCCGGCACTGTTTTTATAATGTTCCGTTCTTAAACATGCTATAATTGTTTTGTTATACTGTTCTCTCCGACTTATGCGACGTGAGGAGGTGTAACCCTAAACACCACTATTTCAAACACCTTGTATAACTTTATTGCTCCTGTATAAGACGTTTATTACCAGGGGCCATTTGTTTAAAGCACTATATAAAATTTAATTCTAAATTAGATAATGTCCCTCCATGTTGAAGGCCTATCTCTAATCCTGGAGCCCCTTGAGGGAGCGGGTGGGCCATGGCCATGCAGAATACTGGGTTTTGAACCTGATGTATAATTAAAAGACATAGGGATTGATTGATTGCTTGATTTATCGTTCTTTACCCAATTGATTAATTGATTGTTTGATTTGTGACTGTATAATTGATTGACTGGTTGAGAGATTTATTGAAAACATCATTTCCATGGCTGAATAGTTAAAACACTGATCACTGAGCTTGAGCAAAGAGCGGAGGTGTTACAGAAAACATTAGATCGATTGATCTACCTAATTCAATCAACAAATCAAGCAATCAATGAAGTAATAGGGTAAATCAAGGATTTACCCAAAAACCCAAGACTCTCTCCTATCATTGTTGGAACGATTCGTATTTAAGGCTATTACACACAGGCTGCAGTTTAATGGTGGTAGAAAGCCGCATTTAACGTCACTGGCAACAAACAATAACAACAGAACAATCACAAGAGGTAATATATGCGCCGCCAACACTCGACGTGGAATTGCCCATTGGCGTAGGCAGCACAAGCGGAACAGCAATAGAGCTAAATACTTACACTGACAATATCAAAAATGAGCGACTCTTTAAAAATGCTGTCCAGTTGAATATTATCATTCTCAAGAATATCCTAAAAGTAGAGAAAAAAAAGATTATTGTAATTCCCAAGGATTTCCTAGCATCACACACTACGTTGGTATTTTCATGGACCGTCAGGTACATAATAAAATGGGAAATCCGTAAGTGAAATGCTCTTGAGTATGAGGTAAAATCCGAATCAAATAAACAGATGAATAATAAAAAAAAAAAGGATTCCAAAGTCAACCCCAGTTGTACAAAACTGTCTTTAAAAAATGCAGTGTTAGCATAAAATGAGCTATGATACCCAGATAAGAATTATTTCTGACCAACCAACAATTTATATAATAGCATAGAGAAAAATCAATGCTATGTTATAAACAGGCCATATTTCAGGCAAACAGTAGGTTTTTCTTATTGCTGTCAAGACAAAGACTGCAACCTTAAAAGGGAACTTCTGTTATTTTTTTGATCTGTTGTGGATTATTGTGGTCATGAATAAAGGTAATTGTGTTAAATTGTAACAAAGAATTAGGTTTCAAGTAATAGATATTACCCCCAATTCATTTTTTTCCCGCCAAGAGATGTGACGTAGCCGTATGGGGTTTGTACAATGGCCTTTTCCCCGATACGCATCACTGACAAGCCTCTGACCAAGTGTGTTAGATTTGTCACCATTTCAAATCCATATTTATTGTTGAATTAAACATCAAAAACAAAAATAAAATTTCAATTTTTGGAAACATGTTTTGAGGACATGTTTAGTGAGATGGAAATAGGTTTTCTTAAAGCCTGTGGACATTTATTGACTACATGTTTCTGTTGTATATGAACAAAGGTACTAACTACTGCTGAACTATTATCACCTGTAAACTCCCTTTTTGACAGTACTCTGTGAGGACACATAAGTTACGTGCTTGTACGCATGCGCCGATAAATCGATTGACGTTTTCGTGTCTTATATCTCTCATCTGTGAAATATAAAATGATGGACTACTTGAAACGTGATGCCGCTTAAAGCCAAGTAAAATACATATTCAATAGAAGCTTCTTACTACAAATAGACCTGGTATAATATATTGTTTGATATGAGGAGCTTTTTATACATTTGTATATACATTTTTATGCTCAACCGTGTTATTGGTGAACTGGAAAACCACTTTACCATTGTTAATTCTTCCTGCGCTTGCAAATCCACTTGGATTGATTGAACAAGCTTAATCGAAACCAGTTGACCTTTGTACATGGCGACCTTGGTAAAGATTTGACCTCCACCCGTGGGGTTAAAGCTGGACAACAAAGACCTGGAGTCAAGCAGCGAGGAGCCATTCTGTGATACAGCTGTACTTGGGTTATCTTCAGCACCAATCCGAAAGCTACCCTGTGTGTGAAGATAAAACTATATTTTGGCAAGTGCTAATTTAAAAATTAAAGCAATACTCATACATGTCCGACGAGTCTTTATAACGACATTTTGATAAGGCAAAGAATAACTTAGTATGGATAACAACTTCTTGTTTTATTTCGCAAAACTGTTCTTTCTCATTTCTCAGAGATCGTTTTCAAGTATAAATGTAACATAAAAATATATAATTATATGGCATAGGGTAGAGGTGTTAAACCGCAAGTAATTTTAATATAGTAAGTGAGGGGTTTTCATAGTGAATGATAAGCCTAGAAATCAGACTGAGAGGAAATCAGATTAGCATAAGCACTGGAAAGTATCATCCCAAACGTTAATTAATACTTATAACTAGCATCAGGAAAGTATCATCCCAAACGTTAATTAATACATATAACTAGCATGATGGTTTGATAATAAACCGAAATATTGAGTCAATATGAATTTTTCATCTTTCTTTGGAGTAGTCACCTTACTCTATAAACAATACTGTAGCCAGAGATTTTAAAGCGACCAGGCACAATTACCATATATAAACCCCCAATCTTAGTAGATAATTCGAACTATGATCACATACTTTATCTCATATGGCATATCTATTTACAAAGCATTTGCGAGAAGAACGGTCCCAATAAATTGTTTTTCGCTTTTGAGATCTAGCGCAATCCACATACAATGTCGATTTGTTTCTTAAATGGACCAATCGCAGAGCTGGTTATCAAATGTGGATTATAAAAGGCGAAGATTCACGCCAACGAAAGGAAGGTTTATCTACTGCGTTTTGACGAACGCATACTGCACAATAGGCAAACATCATTTAAGTAATAAACTTTGAATGAACTTGCAACTAACTCCGTTTATTACAACATTAACACCGAAGAAAGTCGGACGACTTTGGCTTGTTTTTGGTTGTATTTGCCATTCACCATAGCCTTTGGTTATTTGAATTTTTTATCGGATAAGAGAAGTTGTCGCCATTCGTGGACCTCAGTTAGCTTGACCTAATTGAACATGATAAGTAAGGTGGTTGCGTTGAATCTCAATACAGCGCCAAACAAAACAGAGGGAACGTTTTTAGATCCGATTATAATTAGATTGGACAAATCCGGACTCCCACAGAAATTAATAAAACCATACATCTGTCATTTCATTATATACCGTTAACAAACTATTTTCGGAAATTATTAACCCTATTGCAAAGATACCTGTGTGGGTTGTGTGGGATTGAAAAACTTAGGCTGTGGTCAACATGAGAGTCAAGCTCAAACTAATAGCTGACCCTAGCCAGTTGTAAGAATATGTAGCCAAGGACAGGAATATCAAACCAGCAGAGCAAATCCTCTTTAATGATATATACAAATATATACCTTAACAGCAGAGTATCCCCAGTGAATATTTTCCCTACAAGGACACACAAGTCTATCTACAATCATTGGGACATAGTGTCAAGCTCAAACCAGTGACGTATCAAATCCAGGTTCACCATTACATGTTTTTTTAAAAACAAAAAAATCCCCGATATATAAGACTTAAGTTCTTGCTCATGGGAAGGAATGCCATTAATGTTCTGCTGTAATACATGAAATGCACGCCAATATTATAATAAAATATGAAATCTATTATAGCTCAAATTAATACATGAATCCAATCTGAAAACTCATGGACAGTGTAAATGACCGAGACGGATGTAAAGTCAAGTTATGTAATGACTTGGACGTTGGAAAATCAATACGTAAATATTCAAGAATAAGCGGCTCTTGTAGTCTCCAAGAGCCAAGAGATATGTGCAAATCACAGCAATGACAAAAGCAGTTATCTCCCTTGTCTATACATAACCAATTAAGGCTGACACAGTCACATTAAGTTGGAACGATCCAAATGGGACATCGATGATGTTAATCCTTGCCTGGAAAAATATGTAAACAAGTATCAAAATGTGTATGTGTTGTGAACTAACCATGCCCATGTGCGTCTGTGCCTGTGGATTACATTGACATGCAGTGATCGTGGGATGCTTTCGACGGTCCAAGAAGCACCAGTGCAGCCCGCGCATGCTCATGGTCGGTTCACAATACATACAAATTGGTTACTAATATCATACACTTTTCCTTGGGCGGATAACCTAGCTGAACTAGCACTGCCATTTGAAAACATTTCTTTTGGTGTTCAACTCTCTATATCGGAATGTTATAAATCCTCGTTTCATTCCGATCTAACAGGAAGAATGGGAGAAACCGTTTTTCAGATGAATTTCATCGGTCACTTTCTGAAAATCTTGACATTTCCTTCACTTTCGGACATATTGCTACTATTTCTTACCCCAAGAATTTTTTTTAAAATGACACTGGTTTATGTGACATTTGTCCAGTTGGGGTAACTGTATAATATGTTTTATTACACTGCCCAATATTTACTGAACATAACACAAAGCATTATGGATAACAACTTCTAGTTTATTACGGGTGCAACGTTTCAATCTCTATTCAGGTAATGTTCATATATGCTTGAGAACGAAGCCTATATGCTTGAGAACGATGTTTATTACATCAGCTTTTAAATGCCTCTTTAACAAGCAATATTAACTGCCCAACGCTTATCTGCTGTGTGTTGGGATACCCAATCCTTCACTGGCCCGTATTTCAAACCAGGTTAAAAATGGTAACAACGTATTTGAAAAAACTGTACAGTTCTTATTTTAAACGCGACATTTCAGTACTTTATTACTGTAACTGATTTTTTTTATTACTTCTATGCTTCTATCTCTCGTGTGAGGTATTTTTACATGTTAGTATATACTTTATCCTTTAATGTTGTTATAGTGCACATTATTTATTCGAATGGAGCCGCCATATAAATATTAAAATACCACCAGCACAAACAAAATTTTTTCCGAGTGTATAATTATTTTGTCGATCTCTGCTTCGAACAGTTCTGATATGATGTGACGCAATCTCCGGCGCAGGAAGTACTTTTCGTTTCGCGCTCTCAGCATACCCAGAATGCCCGGTGAGCTCATAGTAGAGATTGGATGTGATGGTGTGCCGGTAACATGTGGGTTATGTATAACTAAGGGAGATAACTCCTACTGTCATTGCTTTTACTTCCAATTCATGACTCCAGGAGTCGTTTTTGCTTGAAATATTGGCGTGTTAATCTTTCAATGTCCTAGTCATTACGTCCACCTTGGTTATTTACATTGCCCATGTTGTGTAATCTTCATGCATGAAATTGTGTCAGCCATTTTTTGTTTTAATGTTGAACTGCTGACTAAAGACATGGATTGTCCAGAGTAATGTATACGGCTTGCTTCCCATTTCTCTAATCAATGGAGCAAACTCTTAGAACGCACAAATGCTCACTCTATACTACACTAATCTTCCCATCTAGCCTCAGAATTTCTCTACTGTCCGCAAACCATCTAATACTGCCCATGGTAATACTTATTGCAGGTTTTGTGGCTCGATGCCTACCAGAACATTTTGAACACATTCATAATTAACAATAAAATACACACAAGAAGTGAATATATATAAAGAAAGCCCACTCAATGTAATGAAAGGATGTTATAGGTATTCATTTGAAACCAGTTTCTATCATTGGTGTGTTAGTAGTTGGACAGACCATCAATACAACAATTATAACAACAATGACACGCAGAGCAGTTCTAACTCAACATGCTTCCGACCACCACAGCTGTCAGCTTAAACAAGTCCATGATCAGCTGATGTTCAACGTGCTAAATAGATTTTAACCTACACTGAATTATGGCATCTAAGCTGTATTGTCAGCTATACATATTGTGTTTGTCCATTTCAGTAAGAAAAGTATAGGCCTACTTGTTTTAACAAATATTTCCTGTTACATAAAAGGAAACTCTGTTTTATGTGAAGATAATTGATTTGATTTTACAATGGTTGATGTACAGCTTTCGGTGAAACAGAGGAAAACCTGAGCAAACTTTGATTTGATCCATTTCGAACTGCTTTAATTAAAATTTTAATATCAGACTTCCAAGTAATACACCATTTACCGGATATCTGAAAGGCGTCTGACCAATCTGTTGGTGGAACTACTATCTTCTCAGTGGACATGGGATTCGAATCACAAAATGATCCAACCATTAAGTTTAGTTCCTTGAAAGCTCGAACTTCGTCATAAAAACTTAACCCTTCTTGCTTTACATGCCTCCAAAATTTAGCATAGAAATGATCGTAAATCATATGCTCAGAGAAGGCCATTTCCTTGTGTTTCTCCAAAACGTCGAGTGTGTGAAAAGAGTTGTTTTTTGGTTTAGCATGTTTAGGCAAATAAATTATGTCTTTCATATCCCAACAAAGAAGTCGTTTAATTAGGACCATCGACTCATCGAACAATTCTCTCAGAATAACAAAATCCAAATGCGCATCAAGCTCTGTGTCAATATATTGTTGAATAAAGTCTGGGTCGAAATGTTTATCAAATGGCAAACCCAGGCTCCTAGACTGGGGGTTATATATATCGTTACCTTGTTTTTCACTGCGAGGAATCTTTAGGAACTCGGTGTATTTTTCGTTCACATACGTTGATAATTTCTCTTGAGCAGTAAGTGATGCTGCCATGGATTTTGCGTACTGACCATAGAAGAAAAACATAGACTTAAAACGACTAAAAGGCTCCCTGATGGCGGCTATAATAACTGTATCTTTGGGGAAGACCGCCTCCACAGTTGTACGATTATACGTGGAGTGTTGTACCAAGAGATCGTAGTGTTTACCTTCCTCAATCGGCTTTATCCTGTTCGGTTCCAATGGTTCACGTCCAAGGCCACCGTTTAAACCCAAAGCAAACGTTAAATTCCGTGCCATGCCATAGTGCAGTAACATGGTTGAAACTGTGGTACTAGCTGTCTTGGGTATCTTTATAAACACGATGTGGCTTTTCTCCGTACATAGTTCGTTTGTGTCACTGGAGTGGGACAATTTCAACGGGGGATCAATGGATTCATATAAATGGCGAACTTGTATAACAGACTTGGATAACCCGGACCACTGATAGGAATACATTACAAAGCTGAATCCGATTAGCGGAATGGTGAATAGGAGCATATAAATTCTCCTGCGAAAAGAAAAAAAAATACATTACAACACAATTTTATACCGTTTTAGTTTGTCAGCTATTCAGTAGATCAGACAGCAGAGAAATGGTACATTTATTGTCAGGCAGTCAAACAGGTCAGCAATTTAGGCTCTTTTCCTAACCAATGCCAATAGATCATTATAAAATAGACTCGATTCTTCTTTTTGTGTAGACAAATCTATTCTAAGATACACCCAGGTCATCTTGTTTTACACTTCTTTCAATTGCTGATCTGTGCCAAAAGTCGCCCCAGATATTGGCGGAAATGAATGCCGATGGCGTGGCATGGAGTACAAGAGTTGTCTTAGTGACGCTCACTATAGTAACTCTCGCGAGAATACGATTGGCCCACAGTTAATAGGCGTGTCTGACTATCTTTTAATATTCGAAGTTCCGCTCAGAGGTTCAGGTTTCCCAATGAACCTTATTCATATGAGGTGAATCAGTCTATGACGGATTTGGATTTTACCAGGTTTCCTCCCAGCAGAGTGAGAAGTGAATAACCCGCCATCAAAAAAATTAATAATTATTGGATAGCTCGTTGACGCCAGTCAAACGACCAAATAATCCTGAACTCGGTTTAACATGTTATCAGGCAACAACAATAAAAAAAATCATTTACATTATTTGAGCTAAAGAAATCCTTGCAGTTGATTTTGATTTTATTTTGTTCACAGACTCAAAATCGATGCAAATACATAGACATTATATGTACAGTGCGTGATACGTGATGATGTACATTGTATCAGCTCGAGTTGTCTCGGGTCTGACTGGAGAGGCAAAGTACTACTTATATACTATTTAGTCCAAGATATAAAATAATCCAATTTATAATTGTGAAATCGTGTAATAAAACCGGCTGTTTGATTCCCCTTTTTCAAAACCTGTAAAACTAAACGCATGATAATATGAATTCAGTATTGAAAAACCAGTTAGATTGTTTGAAACTTAAATTTAAAGAAGAACGCAATTTTGTTTACATTAGAATCATATTACTGCACAAGCGCTGTCATATAGAATATAAATATTGGTAGCAGTCCCGTTTCAGACCGTACGTATATGAACCATCTGATAAGGATAGATATACGATGCCTCTGTATATGTGTGGTGTGACTCATAGGTATATGATAAATACAAATAAATATAAAAAAACACAAAGAGAAAAACAAGAAATATGCAGCATATGAAATGAAATAAATCACAAAGGCTTGTTCTATCCCAGTGGTTTGAAAGCAGAATTTTTAATAAGGCGAGTTTATGGTGACATTTATTACGAATTAATCTATAAGATAAAAATGTAATATGTTTGGATAGGTAGGAAGTCAATGAAGTGTGAAATATGATTTGATGTATTTGAGATGGTGAGAGTGTTCCATTCTTGAGGACCTGTAACTTTGATAGAATAAGATGGTAAGTTGCCCTGGAAGAAAGGCCGATATAAATTGACAATTGGTTGATGTAGATCGTGTTCCCTTTTGGTGAATTTGAATCTAATACAGAATTTAGAAAACGCTGTAGGAATAAGTAGCTTACTTTTGAGTAACTGGGAAGAATAGAGAGTGGTTTAGAGTATCTGTAGAGTTATCTGTTAAGAGAGTCACGAGTGACTGGGTGTAGTTGTCCATGCTTGCTGTATTACGGAAAACTAGTGATCATATACAATACAGATCGTTGTGTTTGTGTTGTGTTCGCTGTTCATTTTTAGCTTTAGGTATTAACTGTGATATTTCTATTTCATAGCTATAAATTAAGTTAGGACACTTATATGGGCGAAATGCCTTTGACAACGTCTCAAAACGCTAATAAAACTACTTTATGTTTCTGCTTTCTTCGCGTTGTTTTCATTCTGTGCGTATTTATATTTACACTCGCCCACTACTTTATTGTGTTTCGTTTTAACTGTCTTTCACATTCCGTCCTTTAATGAGTGAAATATCCTTGAGTACGGCGTCTCATACCAATCAATCAGCCGTGTCATTTCTTTGTCATGTTCTCATTCTGTGTATATTTGTAGTCAAACTAGTCCACGACGTTATTGTGTTTCGTGTTAACTGCCCCTCGCACACCGCCTTTTTATGAGCAAAATATTCCTGAGAAGGCCTACGGCGTAAAATACCAATCAATCATCATTATATGTTTGATCTTTGTTTATCTTGTTCGCACTCTGTTCATATGTACATTTATCATTGAGTACCGTGTAAAATCCCAATCAATTGTTCACTTTCTGTTAACTGTTAACAGGAACCCACTACTTTCTTGTGTTTCCAGTACTTATTAAAATATCAACTGTGTTAAATGTGTCAGCGAATTGACAGTTGTCCCCAGCCAAGGCTGTCTGACATCATGTTATCGACGACAGCTCGGCGCTCTACTAAAATATAGTAGGCATCTTACAACTTGGTCAAACTGATCATATTGGTCAGCTGGTTGTATTATCTGTTTCCTTTATTAAACCTGTTATATTTTTGTGACTTACATGTATCTCTTTTCTTGGCTCTTATTACACTGGCATATCTACATATGCCTAGAATGGATCGATAAAGTGAACACACATTTAAAACATATGTTATATATTCAGTATTGATAATGCTGACTCACTTGGTTCATAGCAGCCTGTTTCATTCTCGAACCTTTTTACGTTGTTACCTTTTCGAGAAGAACCTAAAATAACTACATCATCGTTCTGTCGCCCACTCTCCTATGAGTATCAATTTATATGTATTACATGATTATACTCAGAGCCTTGTTACGTTCAACTCCAGCAGTATGATTTATTGATTAGGCATGTGTAATCTCTATTGATAAATGCCATAAGCACATTGGTTGTTAAGGGAGTGTTAAGCTCCATTGTTGTGTCATAAACGGTTGAATTCCTACCCTGTCTGGGTATAAGGTATCTTCATGGTTTTGCAATGTGAATTGTTCAATAAATTGTTTGTTTGAAATTTACAGTTGTTTGTTTGCTACACGCATAGGTATCCCAGTGATCGAACAGTGGAATGCGCTTCTTTACAGTTAGATTAACTGATATGTGCCTTAATCCGTTACAACGTCATCATAATAAATGTGTCATTATTATTTGAATTATAAACATACCTGTTCTTACCTCACTAATGTGAATCTTGCTACTTATCTTCAGTCACACAAAATAACAGTCCAATCAATTTTCAGTGCTTTATCTAAATGCTCGGAGTTCGAGTAAGTATTAAGATGAAATGATGGGTTTGCTCCTTGGTACTTACGATCAGTTTTCGGTTCTTGGAATCTCTGAGATTTGGCTTTCTCCCTCTGTTGAATCTTTATATTAAATACTGGTTCTAAAGCCGAAACAATCGGAAAGGTGGCGGCGTGATGATCTATGTGTCTGATGAAACCAAATCATGTACTCTTAGAAAAGTCGTATCATCTTTTGATAAAGATGGCTTATTCAAAAGTCTATTCATTGGAGTAAAACGCAAAACAGCAGTTATTTAATTGGGGTGATAACCGTGATATATCGTCCTCTTGATTGGCCCATAAGAAGATTGGCTCTTTATTCCACCTTCCGACTAATCGAAAATGTTTTCTTATGGGTGAGTTTAACATTGATTTGTTGAAATCTGATTGAGAATCACATGCACAGTATAAAGCATTAATCTATCTTCGTACGTGTTATTCTTTCCAAAGATCGCTACTACGATCGAAATTATTGGTATTTCATAATAATGATAACGTCAGTGGCTGTGTTTGCAG
This sequence comes from Mopalia ciliata, assembly GCA_034783835.1. Classification (NCBI taxonomy): domain Eukaryota; kingdom Metazoa; phylum Mollusca; class Polyplacophora; order Chitonida; family Mopaliidae; genus Mopalia; species Mopalia ciliata. The sequence goes on from JAVFBW010026653.1 coordinate 27,644, forward strand.
AAAATAATGCGCATGTTTCATCTGCAAATAGAATATAAAAAAGCGGATAGAAGCTAACATAGTGAGATACTATAGCACAGTCGTGTATCCAGGCTGGTGCTATCCAATTGTGGAATAATTTTGAAATAATGAATGTAAAAATAGGTGTGTTGCCTACTATGGCAAGCCGTTTTATCACTTCTGCTTTTATTCTTCTCCTGTCGAATAAGTTTTGCTTTTATTTTACACATTTAGAATTCTTTTGATTGATTGAATTGATTGCTTTTTTTCAACATATGTGAAATTCTTTTCCACATAAGTAAAATAAAACACCAATCCCAAACTATTTCACATATGTGGAAAATAATTGCACTTATGTAAAATAAACTTTTATTTTAGATATGTACAAAAGAGTTCCACTTATCGAAAAACTAAGAAATGATTTCTTCCCACAGCATGGGACCGTATCCAGCCTTCATTTGTGTTCCTATCGTCTTGTCTAAACTTTCAAGACGAAAGCAAAGACGATAGGAATATATTCCACATGGGTACACTCCCAAGTAAATTTGATTAGAAAATGCAAGATTAAAACAACACTGACACAAAGCGAAGGCAATGACCTACATGATGTATATAAACTACAGGGCAAAAGAAACGTATAACTTTCAAATGCAGTTTTTTCTATGGAAAAATAAGTTGAATAAGTTTGAACGTTGTGCGAATACGTTGGCACATAAGCACTCTGTGAACACGTCACATTTTAACGAGATTCATTGAAATTTGTGTAAGACATCATGAAAAATCGGAAAACCAGAGTGTCGGGCTCTGTTGCAAATTCTCGATACTGACCGCCCTATTAATACCGATGTAGCAAAGGGTAAAGGTGCCATACCATAAAAAAAACATCTAAGAGATGCCGAGACTCACACAAGCAGAACGTGATAGAGCCTCTGGTATGGGCGACATGGGGGCCAGCCAACACCACATTGCCAGAACATTCA
>JAVFBW010026654.1:0-18514 GCA_034783835.1 Mopalia ciliata
GGAGCTTCATGTTGCCCTGGTGCTCTCAGAGCTAAAGGGAAACAGGAAGCCGATCTGTTTGTGGTGTCTGTATTGCGGCCTGTTGTTATCACCCTGTATTTGTTGTCCCGTCTTTGTTTGTTGCCAGTGGTGTCGAGGGTGGTTTCCTCCACCTATTTGGCTGGCACGTCGTCATATAAGTGAAATACCCTTGAGTACGACGTTAAACCCCAATCAAAGAAACAAATTATTTAGAACATTTCATCGAAGTTATTCATGCAGTGGGTGCGCATTTAATTAGCTAGATATTAATCTTATCTATGGTCTAGATGTGTTTCACAAATATGTTACATTTCATATTAATTATATAAATTACATTATACTTGTAGCCATAATTTGATATAGAGTAATATATATATATAAACAGGTATTTTGGACTTTGTTTTGCAATGGTAAGAAATGCAATATAGATAATCAATCTTGTCCAACAGGTCTCGAATTTCGGTATATTGGGTTTTATTCAACAAAGTTAACCTGTGACTAGTACATCCAATCCGAATCAGTTGCCCCACATTGACACAACTGAACCACGTTTCTGAGCACAATACGAAATTGTGGGAGATTTCACCCTTTTCAATATGTCCACATTTTCGTTTTTTTATAGTAAATACTGAATGTTATACCAAACGTTATTTCGCTGATCTGGCACCCGATTGCTCGCTTTTGACTCTACGTAAGTACGATTGACAAACGGAAACCTGGTGGTCACCTCCTAGAGCTATAATGTCCATCCGAGATCAACTGGGGTATTTAACCTGTGAAACGGTGTACCAAAAAACGATTCTGCTGTCTGAAACGTAAATCTGAGATCTGCCGCTTCTTTCCCGAAAAGTCGCACAGAAAAAAAATATCCTAGGATATTTTATTTAGGGAAAATGGCTTTTGGCCTCCTGTACAAATGGGGCTGGTTTGTATTACGCTGTGTTGCATTGATAAGACAGGGTAGAAGTGAGTACACAGTAGCTCTAATCCCAAGTAATTCAATGGCAGACTGACTATTCATCCAAATTGCTTTCCATTTACTACATTTGCTATATTCACTCGATCAGCTCCAGTCTGGTTGGACTTTTGTTGTTGGCGACAATTCCAAGAAGCGATAAATCCTTCACATAGAAAAATAAAAAGCAGCCTTACGAATTTCTATCAAAGTGAAACCATCTTTATTATTTCTTTGACACAGAACATCGGTTGGAGCCTTTGTGGAGAATGTTTGTCCTCCGTTTCACGTTCTCTTTGCCATCGATTGCGTAAATTGTATTAAATATATTTCCCCAAAAAGATATTGATGCCGCAAAAAGATCAATAAGTAGACAAGCAAGACCTAACTCTGACCTCAATTTAGAGCCGGTAAAATCAACCAATGTAACTTTAACATGTATCACTGAAACATGTCAATCGTACGTCGTTAAGTTCATGTGACATGTATGTAAAAATACATACAATAAATAAGTAGAACGTGTATATGAATACAAGTCATTAAACAACCAGGACTTCAAAAATTATAAAAGCCGTGTTAAAAATAATTTAAACCCCGTTTTAATATCTGCTATGTTTTAATGAGCATAATTCAATAGCAACCCAAAACAAGGTTTTAAATACAATCGCACGTTTTTTCATGTTTGGACCGCTGCTGCATGCAAAGCACAAACGCTCAATACAAAACGCTTTTTGCACTTTCGCTAAGAGCAAAGTATTAATTTTCATTGAATCGCGTTAGTCAGTGTTGTATCAAAGTTAAAATGTTATTAAAAAAAATGTTAATGCTAGTATGACATCCCCCAGTAAGTTTATTTAGTAGATAGGCTAGTATAGAAGTCATTTGGACTATACACATATACCCACTTATATAATGGGTATATTTCAAGCAAATAATTTCTGTAACGATGTTTTTGTGTATGGTGGTATTTGCTGTAGATATGTTTATATCTCCTAAAACATGGTGTCAGTATTATAGCTTGTTTGTTTGATTGGTGTTTAACGTCATACTCAGTATACTGAATATTGTGTATGTGTTTCCCAAGAATAAGCCCAATCTCATGTGTAGGAGGTACGTTTCGTTTCGTTTTCCGTTCTCTCAGCGTACGCCTCTGTGATAGGCTCACCGTCAGAAATCCTGACGAAACCATTTTAAAACCATTTCAAACCAATTTTGAGCTATTAGTTAATGAAACAACGGATAAACACATCTTAATATCATCAGTAATTGTAATTCATGGCAATACGTAATGGTTTTTAGCACAAGAACCAAAGGGATTATTTTTGTGACAGTTTAGATATATACATTCTCTGCCCAAAGTCAAACGTCATCACATTGTCAAAGTTCACTTTGCGTTGGCGATATCATACAGAGTATATCGCTACATAAAACGTCAAGAACAGCCAATACTTTTGACGACATTGTTTACCTTATATAATCAAGGTTTGATGTGAGACAAAAAAGCAGTGCCGGCCCCAGAGGTGGATGCCAAGTGAGCCTATGGTAGAGATTGGAATAGGCCATCTTTCGTGGTTTAGTGGTTATCGTGTGCGATTACAAATCCTACGTCCATGCTTCCTACTCCAAGGTGGTAATGAGACCACCTGACACGTCCCCTCGCTTTCTTCTTTTCATCATTCTTGAATGTCGCAAAACGGCCAAAATACCTTTACACACAATTGTACTACAGCTTATGCCATTACAAAATTCTAACTGACGTCGTGCGGTCAAATTTCGACATTAATTTCACTTAGTGTGGCTTGGTGGTTTGCATGTCTGCCTACTTATCCTACTCCGATGTACTGTTCGCGGGGTCGAGTCGGTCTGTCGACTATCAGGTGTATGAGAAAGTCACACCATGTGGCTCCGGCAATCGTGTAAGTGGTTTTTAAGAGGTTCCTTTCGCGCTGAACTAGTTTTGTTAGTTCCGTAATGATTGGAAGAGATTATTTTTGAATTGCATCTAGTTTCGCTGTGTGATTTTCAGTAATACTATCTACAAAAATATCTGTACATCCCAAGCCTTTTTCAATTCAGTTTAAACTTAAGTGAACAGAACACTGAAGAAGGTTTGCTTGATGAAAGTAGCAACGTTGTCATCATGTTCATTACACAAGATAATAACAAGTTGGATGAACTGCGGTGCCAGCCTATAGGAAAAAGGCAATTCAACAAGCAATTTCTACGCACATTAATTGCCTAAACTATAACTGACGTCATGTCGAAGGCGTCTGCATGTCGAACAATAACTTCCTTCATTTACGAGTTGAAATAATGCTCTATATATATACACACAAATTTACACAAAAGCAAGCAGCTATAACCTTCATTTGCATCGCGGTATAGGGCTTTGATAAAAAATATTGACAGTCTACGAATTTTAATATATTAAACACAATTATTTTAACAATCTACGTCAAGGTTTAAAAAAAAATTGCAGGTTTTAGGATTTTACTCTCAGGCCTTTCTGGGCATAGATACATGATAAACATACAATACAGATTGGTATTTGCAATATATTGCAATGACAATGGTAATCTGAGGCACAGCGCTATTGCGCGCACATTGGATAACAACTATAACAAGCAATCGCTAGTGTCGATAAAATCAAATCAATCATCGGAATAAACATCAGTATTTTTTAAATTGATTTTATTTAATTTGTATTGATTCGTGTTATCCACAAGTGTGAAAAATAACAACCGTAAAATAGACAAAATTGAAAAATCAGAGAGGACTAACACAGTTGAGACTAACAACAAATTGTTAAGACACACTAACTATTGATAAATAGATACTCCATATTTCCTTTATTCTTATATACTTTCTCCCAAAAGAAACACTTTACCTTGACTACTTTTATCCACCCTCTGTCAGATTGACGGAAGCCGATATAAGCGGTTATCACTACGTAGCTGCTAGTGGACCGATCACAATGAGAACATGCTTCTTAAGTCTGTGTCATTGCACTTTTTGTAACAAGACAAAAAAGAAGCATTTAAACTTGGGATCTTTTAAATCCGGATTTTAATAGTTCGACTTTAAAACCTCTAAAGCAAAACGGCTTCGTGTTGCATTTTATTATGGGCACTGAGTTCCTTCTGAAATTAACTGTAATATGATTATGTAAGACAAGGCGATTTAAATAGGATTGTACAATTTGGGATAATAAATCACGAAAAAGACGCTCTTTTAAACAGATTACAGAAGCTTACCACGATTTGAACAGTATAGGATGACACGGACATTGCTATTGAAAAACTAAACCTGCTCTCCAGCACAGCTGCTATCGGATTTCTGTTAAGCTGTATTTCAATGGTGGTGTATTAAGTATTGAGAAATGACTGAACTGGTAGGATTTAAGGGCATTGAATTATACAGAAAATATTCCTTTTGAAAGATAATACCATGTCCGGTTCATCAACTACACTCCACAATGAAAGACTCATTCATCAGTTCAGACCAGTCCTCAGCCAAGAGAGTAGTGACCTACATTAGGGATGATCATCCCCAACATGGGTCGCCATCGTCCATTGGCTGCAAATAATACTGATGGTAGTAAGCAGCTTATGTGCAGTCAACATCTGTATAGAGCATACAAGCAAAAATACGGAATATAGAAAGAGAGAGAGAGAGAGCCGATCTGTTTCACGTCTTTCTCTTAGCGTCTTGTGATTGTTCTGCCATGAAGTTTTTACTCCGTTTGTGTTGACCAGTGCAATCGAAGAAGGTGTACTCACCTGTTTCCTGGTAAGCCGTCGTATGGGTAAAATAACCCATCTCGCTGCCTTAAACCTTAATTAAAGAAAGACAAAGCAATACTATGATACCCCATTCATGTTTTTCTTCGTTTACCGTTGAACACAGACACACAATAATGTCGAATAAACTTACACTGTTCCTGGCCTGATTACGGTGGAACAACCGGGAAGACACCTCGTAAACATTCTCCCGGCTATTGCGGGAACCACTCTATGCCTCACGTATATACCTAAGGGTCAACAGGCGGACTCGATCCCGTGAATGGCACATCGGAATACACAATTGTGTGCAAAGACATGTTGGTATTTTGGCGACCTTCAAGAATGACGAAGAGAAGAAAAACGAGGGAACGTGTGAGGTGGTACCATAACACATACGGTGAAAATCTGTTTAGTAGTTTGCGAGCTACCGCTGGAACATAGTGCCAAACAAACCCTCAAAATCGACATAGAAACCGACACAACAAACCGACTTGAGAATATATATTGTGTAGCGAGAAAACAACTGAAACTACACTCATAAGTTATGTGTTTACGGGTAAGTGCTAACAGTATCTGAAGGATATCACAGGGCACTATTTATTGTGAGATAAGTTATTTATGTTTGTTTAAAACAAGCCTTTTATTCATACACAGTAAGCGAAAAGCTCTTATTGATTAATTGATGTTTTATTCACCCCAATAGAGAAACATAAGAAACAAGAGTTATAAAGAGATTAAATTGACGAGAATAGTCCACGAAGACTTGTTCTATCCCGGAGGTTACAGAACATACACACAGGAGCAATAAGAATAGTAAATGTTAGTGAAGAATTAGCAATTGAGTCACACTTTTCACATTTAAACAAAATGGATGAAAATACAAATATATGCTTGAACACGCACACAAGTAAATGTAATGCTGGTAAGGAAAGGGGTCTTCTACTCGTACTCAGAAGAAGAGTCGAGCCCGCTCTCAGAGAAATTCAAAAGAGAAATTTTATAATCAAGATTATGAACAAAACCAGTAATTTCGTCAAAATGTTTTTTAAGACTTCGGACATGGAGATGCAGAACTGAAAAATGATTATCATGAGAGGAACTAAGACACTGTAGTTGATTAATAAATGAGGACTAGGAAAAGTAATTTGATTGGTGATTGTTTATGTCATTCCATTGGCAGATTTCTTTTACATTGCCATCAATGATGCAGTTTCTATGATCTAGGTCATTCTATTTAAGCACAGAAGATGTTCTCGTGATAATATGGCAATCGCATTGTCAAGTTGAAAGGAAGTTGCGAAAATAAGAGACCTGAATATCGTGTATTCAACTGACAGAGTTACAATGTGAAGTCTATCGCAAGTGTAGTTTATAGTAAAATAATAGTGATTGTTCCAATAACCCATAAGTCGTAGATAAATTAACGTACATATTCACACACGCACACATAGATAGGATAACACATAGTTTTGGTTTCTCATCAAAATATATTTATTACCCTACGCGTGTCATTTTCAACTATTACAAATTTCAGCGCTGAGATATCAAAACTTTGTATAATAATTATTACGCTTTGTGTAATATAATTATTACACTAAGCGCTTCAAATGCAAGGCTTAGTGTAAACCATTACACCAAAAAGCGCAGCTGGAGCGCTTTGTATAACATTCTTACACTAAGCGTAATCTTATTGTAATTTATTTAAAAAATTAAGTAATTCTTGCAAAAACACTTCAATTGTAGGTTATGATGTCGACGGTGAAGTGCAAACAAACCCTGATGTAAAAACATTAACGCTAAATGTATAAATGTATTTAACGCTCAAATATTTCCCGCAAATTTAAACACTAATTTAAACGCTAAAATTTAAATGCTGGCACTATAAATATACCTATAACAGCATTACTTCATTTAAAGTTTAACAGTGGGCACAGGGTTTTTTTTAACTGGGTCTGAGCCTTCAATCAGAAACCCATCGAAGATATGCCAACTAATTGGAGGGTTGAGTTTTCGAGGTCGAATTATTGCAGCAGTTTGCATACTGCTTGGTCATTGTGGGTTGTGCCAAATGAGTATCAATCATGGGACATTGCGTACCCGCCCCGAAATTTGTTCCACCCGGCCGCAACATTAATTGTTATCCCCCCACCATAACACAAGGAAATTCATTTAAACCGACCGGACACTCATTTCTTCACGCCCCGAAATTCATTTCCACTCGCCCCAAAACTAACACAATTAAACATTCACGAACTTCACTGGAACGCCGTAATATGGCGGTGGGTAGAAATGAGAATACAAGAAACAATGAGCGCCATACTTGAAAACTTTCTACATATGAATAATGCGAGCTAGTCAAAGACAAAATAAACTGCTTCCTCAAAATAACGAAAATATTTCTAGCTTTAAGATAACATTTTCTTTATTCACACTTAAAATAAACGACACAAACTTATTTAATTTTGTTTGGAGGATGAATATCAGCAATATACATCTTAACTGAAAAAGTATTTAATCGATTTGAGCTCTGGTAGGTTTGTCAGTTTATTATAAGATATAGTGCGAATGTATTTACTCCCTCTATATACTTTTCTATAGTGTAAACAAAAACTGGCTGGCTGAATGAAGGTAGTGTCCAGCATGTACCGCTGACAAGTCAGTGCCTGGTTGTGAAGGTCGTACGTTCGATTCCTGTATGTGTTTCACAACCGGCAAAACTTTGTGAACTAGAATATGTTAAGGCTTAAGTTTATCAATGGAATATCAACGGAAATATGATAAATCTAAGTCATAATCTATACCTATATGTGACATTGGATATATTTTACAAAATAGTCACATCGGCTGAGGAATGTTGATTTGTCAAACCCAACGAGACATTTCATGCTATAGGTTTCTCTCAGTTTTATAATAAACCAAACTCCCATGTCTGATATAATATAGATTACATCTGATATAATTACAGACGGAATCAGATATAAACAGAGATGATATAAGATATCATAACAGATGACATCTGTTATAATTACATATAAATACTGATTTAATTACAGATGGCATCTTATATAACGACAGATGACATCTTAGATAATTACAGATGACATCTTATATCATTACAGATGCCATCTTATATTATTACAGATGCCATCTTTTATAATTACTGAAGACATATGTTAGATTTATAGATTACTTGTTATATAATTACACATTGCATCCTCTTAAACACAAGTTTCTCAATAAAACTTTATCTGGGGTTATAATGGATAACCTACAGATATCACGAAAGAAGGTCATGACCATTCACATTGTATATAAACTATTGATAAATACATGTATATTATAAACCAGATATTGGGTACTGTGTAAAGGGTTCGAATAAATCAGCTTACACACTGGTATTTCAGACGTAGAGAAATTAAGCAGAGGATATACTTGTAATAACGTGTCTGAAACAGAGGGAAGTCTCGATCTAAACAGAACTTCCTTTAGATTTTTTTCTTGCATGGTATAATGTTTTATTTTTGAAAGAGGAGTATACATTTTAGGTACAACAAATTGATATTCCTGTATAAGGCCACTATCAAACTGGGTGCAATACACTTTACCTGCTTCTCAATTAAATTCCGGTGTGTATAACGTTTGAAGAGCTTTGATCCTATGATATTCTCTTTCTAAACGTTTAAATGTAAGATGATTAGCAAACTGGATGCAAGGATGATCATATCGAAATACAAAATGAACTAACTTTTTTATGCACTTTATATGGTTCCCAATCGTAGTTCAGGAAGTGCAATTTGTGGAGATGCTATTGCAAACATTCTCTTTTTAAACGTTTCTCTTTGGTTTCCTCTTGAGATAATTGAATTTGTGTTTTTTTCAATCTTCTTGATTTCAAAATGATCTCTAACCGAATGATCAGGAAGGGAAAAATGTACAGCTATTGGGACATGATTAAGACTTTAACAGAATTAGCTGAATGTCCTACTTTGAGCTTGTTTATTTACGTTATATCTGCCTGTCATGATTAGAATAATAGGCTCAGTTGTCTATTTTTGTAAAACCTTTCAACCATAACTGCTATGTAGACTTTAGTAATGTGCTTTTGTAGTCGTATTCAAAACTATCCCTGTCTCCCCATTTGTTGACTTTGGTATAGAGAATCCTTAAAAGCATACCCCTCCAGGCTGCTTGTCTAAGCAAGGGTTTCCCGGCTGATCATATAAAAAGAGATTTATCTTGGATCGATCCTCGTCAACAATGCAATTCTTTTGTCATTTTCCTTTAGATTCAAACGGCATTGATACCGTATGGTATTCGATAAACAGCACAAGTTCTTCAACCTATGTGTCACCGTGTACCATGTTCAATATTATGGTAAATGTACACGGCCGCTATTCAATTTATCCCGATCAACGAATCGACTATATTTCAAGAAATAATGCTTTTCTGCTTAACAAATTTGAGCGTTATGTTTGTTATTGTCAATCAGCTTTCTAACACTCTAAAATAGCATATAGACATTTCAAAAGGGAGATCTGTACTTTGTGAAGCAATCATTCTAAATATGAAAATGCATGATAAAAAAACACCCAAAACTACGAACATCAACATAATTGAGCACAAGAATAAATCGAATCTGAAGCCTTACTGTAATTTCCAACTTTTCGCGCTGACAAGATTATTGTCCATTATTTATTGTATGTATGTCATCTTGTATGTATGTCATCTTGTGTGTCAGTCGCAGCAGCAAACATTAATTGTGACATTTTATTAAGGCAGTCGTTTAAAAATATAGGTAGTGAGTAACCATGGTGTATGTGTGCAGGGGGAGAGGAGGCGGTAGTTCCTAATATAAATGATTGAAGGAACATTTCCATAAGTCGGACTGTATCTTATTCAAACATTTTTAGTCTGCTAAGCGTCGAGTACTACGTTAAACATCAGACAAACCGATAAGCACTAAGTTCGGTGGAACAAAATATAAATCCCACCAACAACTCCCTTAATGTAGAGGGTTCTATTTGTAGTAAGTCAAACACAGTCCCTATGAGCTGTATGATTTCATTTGCCAAGAATGAGTTTCAACTTGCCAAATTACCAGCTTGTCTTTCAAAGCACAAGATACTTTGAACGAGTTTTGCAAAAAATTAATGTCGGTCTTGTTTCGTGATCCATTATAGAAATGTCACCGCGCATTTATCTTAGAAACACACATGCTCAGCGGTCGATGTGACTTAAAAAACAACTAATGCTGTCCAGATAAGAAGTCTTCAAGAAATGTCGGATTTTTATGACACTTTTGTAGTTTCTGTTCCATGGAGTATTTATTTCCGGCTTTGCTTTCAACTTCAACTATCAATCATTCCAATGATTTTAATGGTGTCTCTTTTCTAGACATAGTCAAACCCGACATTGTTTGTCTAGGATAGCCTAGCATTTGTCAGTAATTATAATAGCAGTGATAAAGGCTAATTACATGTACTAGCCTTACAAATCAAAATAGATTACTTTTAAAGAACAAAGCCTACCTGATATGACAAAGAAGATATTTATTATTTTTATTATTTATGAAATGGAAATCTCGCTGATTGTAATAATTAACCATAGTGTAGACTGTTGTATTGGTTCCAGTTAAAGAACTACTGCCTGGAACAATTGTCATTGTTTAATAGCTGTCATTGTGACATAAACCAATTTATGGTTTGTTTGGAAAGTGAACAATCTTTAATGAATGAATTATGAAAGTATTTAAAATCAATAAAAGTGTATTGGAATACGGAGCAACGATTTGATGGGACTTCTCGTAAGGTCTTGCTAGACCCCTTGGTTGATTTTCAGAACACCCGTTGTATTTAGTCGGGCAGCAGTTCTACACAGTCGCCTCTATGAAGGACTTGTTTGAAAACATTGCTGGCGATGTTGTCATCAAGTTCCTTAAACGGATCGGTGTGTATCAAACAATCTAATTTTTATGATTCATTGTAAATAACTGTAATAAACATAGTTTTAAACAGAATATTTACAATTTTTAAATCCAAATTTGAAGAGAATATTTACAATTTTTAGTTCTCAATTTGAACTATTTAATATATTGACATATTTAAAATTTTTAACACTTATGTATCTCCTATTTAGTTCATTTCATTTCTCTTTTTGATGTTATTGGCTAAGGGTTCCGCTGATTGAATTTGTCTTTAAATATGTATATAACTTAAAATAATTCGACCATGTTCACGCCACAGCGTAGCTGAAATACCGCTGAACGTGGCGTAAAACAATAATCAATCAATCAATCAACCTATGCAGAAGAATATAAATCTGTACCATATATATGTATATATTTTAAAAAGCTTGAATACTCAAGGGATTACAAATATGTGAATGTGGTGAAAATCCATTTATTTCGTCTAAAAATTTTGCAACATGATTACATATCAATAGAAGAAAATAGAATGCTTTTTCAAGGTTTATTTCTCGAAATGCAATAACGACAAGACTGAATAAATAAGTTGTCCTTTCACTAATGAATGGTGCCCTATTTGTTTTGTTAAATTTGATTAGAACGAGCCCTGTGGAGTTTTTTGTCTATACTACCTTTGAACGTCTTATACAAATGTGAAATACAAAATTTCAGAAAACATTTTAAAAAATCTAAGACAACCTTATAAGAAAGAGACACCGTTTCCTGGATCACATGTTTGTAACTAGAATTTCGTTTTTATCACCAACATATTGTTCGAATACTTAACTTTAATCCAAACCATAACAAAAATTTTGGTTCATTTTGATCCCAAGAGGTCCAGCAAGACCTTAATTAACACCGGGTCTGGGATACATGTTCTATCGGTTGTTTTCGTGGAAACAAGATATTTAACCCCAGTCAAGTGAAGATGTATAATAATGTACTGGCTTTATTTCTTCGTGTCAAGGAGTTCATTTAACTATCGGAGGAACCGACTATCAGAACACTGCACAGTATATGTCTTGAATACATGGTTCAGGCGACAGTTTTATGTACGTTACAAATAAAACATTGACGTCACCCTTCGACTTAGATGTGCAGACGATGTCCTATTAGGGCATGTAAAACATAGTTGTATAGATTTATGGTTTTAGATTGTTGGAATTTGTGTGTCATTATTTCAGAAACAAATGTAGGTTGAAGTGGGTATTTTTTTTATATAGTCAATGTACCATTTACGTCAACAGATCAAAGCATAATTAAAATGACTAACCAATTGGAAATCTTTAATTTTGCTATGTGTTTGTTTTTGTAAACAATTGTGAAATAGTTATGGCTGATGTGATTTTGACAAACACTATACATCACTTATATATTGAATAAGTTTAGGTAGATATATTCTTCATTTATTCAAAATATATATAGGATGTCATAAGGACAAGTATCCCTGGCACTTTGCTGTTGGATTCATTTGTCGAAAAGTCTCTGTGTGGCATCAAATCTTGAAGCTTATTATCACAACTCAATAGACAGGTCACCAATTTCTTTAGGTTTGTCAACGGTGAGAATTGCGTAGCTAGACTTGAAATTAAAGGATCGTAATGAAGCGAATCAGTTTAATGAAAGGAAAATTGTTTGAAAACCAAGAACGACATAGCCCGATTGATAGCCATTATAAAGTGAATTGGACAGCACTCGTCTTTAATGGTCAAACTGCCACACAAACCAGAGAGTTCGGGTTAAGGGTAAATGGATTACCATGCATTGAGAGTAGAGGCTGACTAGTGTATTACCACTAATGGAATCGGCTTGGCTGAGAATACATAGGTTTGAGGACGACCGGTAGTGAGAGCAGATTTGGCGAAATGTTACAGGGTTTGGGATGATAAAATTCGTTCAGCAAACTTATTACAAATGAAGCAAGATAGCATCGATTTGTTTCTTGAATATTAATGCTTATGTATAGACGTGGAAGCGAGCATATTTATCTCTCATTTATTCGAAGAATAATAATTACCATCATAAAGGATCCCACACAGCTTGACTCCAGTATGAAACTACCTCAAAGCTACATGCATTTTTAATGTTGAAGACGTGGCTTTTCTTATAGCTTAACATTTCAATGTTTTTATTTGCAGACGAATAGATTGTCTAATTTCTCCATAGGTTACCACGCCTTTATTGCTTTATTACTATGGAACTAAAATGCCAACAAAACACACATCAAAATGTACCGCCAACTCAAAAGAATGTTTTACATCTTGAACGGTCGTGCAAAATTTTCGCCCTGGTCATCACATTGGTTAATACAATCTAAATTTATATATTAAAAATTGAAAATTTCATTCCGTAGCGCTGCTAAAATTATGCTGTCTTTGCCATCGTGAGCATACAATTAATTGTCACTTAGGACAAAATACAATTAAGTTTATTGGATTTCAAAATGCGCAACGTATGAACAGGTATAACGGCTGAAGGCCAGATAAGTACATGTCATCACTGGTTAGAAACAATGCTGATTTCATGACAAATATAACCTTGTGAAAACTCCATGGAAATAGTTCTTTAATTAAAGTACCCTAAAATACAAGTCTCCTATCAAATGTTTTAGAAGAAGGTTCTCAAAAATTGACATCATACACATTGAAGAAAATAAGATTAATAGACCATTACACATTGTGAAATAACTGTAGTAATTTGAACCGTGCTGAACATTAACAATCTTATATTTCATTCAGTCTTTCCATAGGGTTCTATTTTAAAAATAACAGTAAAATAGCAATACTAGCTAATTTGTAATGGATTAGTAAAACTTGTAAAACACTAATGGACACTTATTATCAAAACTTTCAAACATTCAGCATATCCTGGTCCTTAAAAATTTGGTTAATTAACCAATAGTATATTTAATTGATAGGGTATACCCTAAAAATTTAAAGTATATATACGGCATTAGTTCCTCACTTAAACTGTCAGATTTATACATAGGCGGTGTAATAGTCAGTGCACTTTTAACTAGTTTAACCTTGGACAGAGGCTCATTGGACGAACATATTTGCTTTTATAATTAACTCAATATCGTTTTCGTTATTGTTTGGAGACTTTAAGATACGGCTGTATCTTTGATCTTTGTTTATCAGCGATGTAACTGAATGTTTTATTCAGAAAACAAACACAAAATATTTAAACAGCTTCTGTTCATATATGGTTCATTCGTGACAATGGTTTTACCATAAACGGTAATATTCGTGACTTTTTCTGCCCTCACCCTTTGCAGCCTGGTACCCAAAAGGTACTAGGTTTGAATCCCGTTTGATGCAAGCAATTTTGTTTCTACTCATTTAATAAAATATATGTGTGTGATTATTTACAATTGTTTTAGGAATATACCCAAATATTGAATCACCATCCACGTGTACACTTTGTATAAAAAATTCCTCTAAGGAATATTGTTTGCAAAATACTTTGGTAATACAAGTTACAACACGGTTAATTTATACGGGCATTTACAAAAATGATTTCAAGCGCTGACAAAAGGCCCCTGTCTCCCGGCAACAACTTGGGGTCATAGGTTTTTTTCTAGAGCTTAGAGAGGATGGTTACATCTTTATGATTAAACTAGTAGCGTATGTTGAGGATACAAAACATAACCATAATACTATGTAAACAGACACGCTGTGATGCTGAAAGCTGGTTTCCGAAATAACTGAAGATGACTCTGTGATGCCTTGGAGTGGGAATCTCCACAAATAGGTCCGCGAATAATGTTTAGAATATAAAACATTAGTTATGCTTTTTTTCTTCAGATTATTCCATTAAAAAAACCCACTGGAAAAAAAATTACATTTAAAGCCATATCAGAAAAACATATTAAAAGTATCTGTCACATTTTGATGTTGTTGTCAAGGCACTAATAAACAGTATAGAGATGATGTAAGCAATAGCCGTTATCTTTATTCTAAATATATGACACTCATTGAAACACTTGCATTTATCCACGTATACTATTTCCTGTTTTAGAAGGACTGAAAGAGATAGATTCCTGTTGCCTTGGGGCTCTCTGGGCTAAGGAACACTTGAAGCAGATATTTAAGTGATGTATTTATATTATGTCTTGTGCATGTCCTGTTTAATTCTGTCTTGCATTTTTATAGCCAGTGGTGACGAGAGCGATTTATGTCAGCCATTGAGTTGAGAGTTTATTAACCTTTAGAATGTCGTTAAACCCGATCAATCCATCTTCTGTTGCTAGTTACGTAAAGGGTGGTTCTTTCGCTCTGAGTTGTCAAGTGTTTAAAAACCCTATTCTCAAACAAACATATACCACCTGTATCTGCAATTGAATGAATTGGGGGAGCCGAAATGGACGATAACGTCTGATTCCACTTGGCTGATGGGTATGTTTGGGTGACTGTTGCTGATGGCAAAGTTATTGGCCGCATTCAAATGTCGTATCTGTTGTCATCTCTGTAAATACATATACGTGGATTTTTGTGAGAAAAGAATTATACACTTCCCTGACCTTGGCACATTTTCATAATATAATTTTAATTGGCGTGTTTGTGCTACATGTTGCCCAGTGTTTCCCACAACTAGAGGGAGAAGGAAAGGTAGTTTGTGTAATGTGTATGAGCTGTTTTCTACGATTGTTTGGTGATGTCTTTGTTTTTTGCAAGTAGCGTTGAATGTGATTTCCTAGTATGTCGACATGCTGAAATAACATTAAGTACAGGATTAAAACTCCAATTAAACCAGCTAGAACAGAAGTATAAGACGCATTTAGATTGTAACAGTTGCAGAATTGGAATCAGGCAGAATAATTCATGACTGTCTCCTGAATGTTGGTGATGTATCGACCAATAAATGGAAGTGTGGAGTCAATTGTGAATTTTGTGTTTTCTGGCGGAGTTGCCGGTGTGCTTTGTTAGTGTCAGTTGTATCTAGGCTAAGACGTTATATGCATGTATTTTTGTTGGATATTGGGACAGCCTGTTGTTCATTATAAAATGGTCCCCTGGTCCAGCGCAAAACTTTAGCATATCTATATGACTTCATAGTTCAATGTTACTGCCATTTTAATGTTTACCCAGAATATTTTCCGCGTGTAGGGACTCCAATGTCAATGATTTACACCTGTTCCACGATTAGTTTTATATGATAGATCCACAGGGGCTGTTCTTTCAAATTTGGTCATACGCTAGAGCACCTGCTCTCCGATTGATTGGCTTGTTATATTCTTCAAGACTCGTTCATTGTTTGTCACATTTGTTCCACGAATCCATCGGGACTATTTCGTAGTTCATGGCACCTTTCCTGCGACAAATTCTTTATCTCTATCTAAAGAGGATTACCATACACCATACAGTGCTATTCTTCATATACAATTTTTTTTCTTTAATAGCGTATCTGAGAAAATCAGTCCAACTGGTAAGCAGTTAACATGTCTAAGTCAGAGTTAGTTCTTTTAGTATATAAAATATCATTTCTTTGAGAAATATATTACACGGCAAAAGTGGAAATCTATTGTTCTCTCATTAAAAAAGAGATATGCGAGACATCTTTAATTTTCTTTTAGATAAGATAACACTATAGGAACATGATGACGTTTACAAAGTAAAAAATCGTGTTTATTTTACTTGTTTGTTTTGTTTATTTGATTGGAGTTTAACATCTTACTCAAGTGTATACCACTTATAGGACAACGAATTCGCGGTGTTCCTTGCCTTATTACGATGGAAAGC
Source organism: Mopalia ciliata (assembly GCA_034783835.1). Classification (NCBI taxonomy): domain Eukaryota; kingdom Metazoa; phylum Mollusca; class Polyplacophora; order Chitonida; family Mopaliidae; genus Mopalia; species Mopalia ciliata. The sequence goes on from JAVFBW010026654.1 coordinate 16,462, forward strand.
CGAGAGGAAACCTCATAAACACATCCCGCGCTTGCCGGAGCCACCTAGTGTGACTCACTCATATATCTGCTGGTCGACAGACGAACTCCATCCCCTGAAGGATATATTGGAGTAGGATTAGTAAGCACACACGCTAACCAATAATATTGCTGGTGCTAAAATGATCAGTATCCTGCATAATACATTACTGACTAGATGATTAGGAGGAAAATGTGCGAAACTAAACAGTAGAGCAACAACATAAAAAAAACAAATTTACATACATTTATAGGACATGCACTGGCTATATAAGATACACTATGCACGATAAGTAACAGAAACCCCAAAAATGTTTGATATCGACATCATATCTATGATATTGAGACTATGCACTACAAATAATATTTTTCGGGGAATGGCTATTGCGCACTCCAGTTCAAATCGTACAGATATATTACACAAGCGAGTAGGACGCTATAGTGCGAGGATAACATACCCAGACAGTAAGCGAATACTATTCAACGAATTGACACCAAATATACTCTTAAAACACAAACTGTTAAAGAAAGTCATATTTGATAAAAGGTTGTTAAAATCATAGGATGTTTAAACAAAGATTATTTATTATCCACAATATAGTTACATACATATAGAAATAAAAACAGACGGTAAGGCATGATGAGTGACATTCACATACTGATTGATTGATTGAGTTTTTATTTCTTTGAGCTACAGCTCACCAGAATATACAATTACATATATTACAATATTGATATTAATCAGAGCGTGATAAAATCGCTATGTGATGGTGATAGAGACGGCAGTTAAATAATAAACTGACATGGTATTGCCACCCAAACAACCATGACAAATGTTTTGGACATGTGATACACATAATGATCCACATCAAAATTTCTTACGGTATTTTGAACATGAGATGTCCGAAGAAAAAAGCATTTTGTAAATATGTCATGATGTTCGATTAAGTTTGGCTAATTTGATCACAATTTAAAAGATATCTCGACGCCACTGTCAACAGGCTGAAATAGTTTAGGTTACAACAACAAAATTTAGAGGCTGTCAGCAAATTAGTTTTTTTTTTTTTTTAGAATACCTGTAGTCTGCACAGCCACACACAGCGAAACGTCTGCCTATAACGGAAACAATTAACGCAGTTTTTCCCCCTGAGACATGCGAATTGATCGGGAAAAAGCTAGTCCTGTCTGACACTAATTGCAGCAAGGCAAGTCAAATGTCAGTTCGCTGGAAAACATCAGCCGATCAGATCCTTAGGGAGTGTTAATCCAAGAGGGATACTTCCGGGCATATAATAGGTGCACCGGAAGTGATATCACGCCAACGGGCCATGCGAACAATTCGAACCTAAGGATGACAAATGACTGTATTGACAAGATAAGTTTGTCACAATTTTTGGTCATCCGAAAGAGAAAATTCTCGGCAATAAACCAACTTATATTTATTTTTTCCCATCAAAATATGTCAATGTCCTCGCCTATCATTTTCTAAAACCTTATATATTGTGTCTGTGATAGGTGTCTCTTAGATGTGCTTATCTTCACGGAATACAGAGTTCTCATATAGTAGATAAGTAAAATACAACATTACCGTTTCATTCAAGATTAATCATGACAAACCTATTGATTAAGTGTTAAGACTTACTACTTTAAGCTTGTTTACAGAACAAATTGTTGACTTAATACCAAAAGATATGCATGGTGGTTCATTATTACGGTTAAATTTAAAACCATTCTCAAAAAGAAAACTACCAGAACAGACGGTGTATACATGTACAGTTCTATTTGCCATACTTATATGTTCAGTTATCTTATTTTTACAAGTACTAAATATACTGTCATAAAGTCACATACGTGCAGTAAATCAACATTTAGGAAAGTCAAATATTAAAGTAATAAAAGGATATATAAATGGATATTAAAATATTATAAAAGGAACAAAAGAGAACCACGCAGAATCGTATTGTGTTTTACAATGTTCCCTTTGTCTCAGTGATAAGGGACGGGGGGGGGGGGGGGGGGGGGGGAGAAATCAAACA
>JAVFBW010026765.1:0-18503 GCA_034783835.1 Mopalia ciliata
CCGTTACCCTTTAGCTCTGCGAACACCAGGGCAACAGAAAGCAACTTCTTTTCTCGCCTCTTACGATCGACCGAGGAAACTGGAGGAGTATTCTGCATGGCCCACCCGCTCCTTCAGTGACGAAGGGGCTCTATATTCTATTATCCTAGGTTTTACTGGACAAAACTCTTCTTTCCAAATGTTGAACAACACAAATCTAATTTCCAATTGACTCCTAAGTACCCCATTATAAATTGTACCTCGTACGGCATAGATTTGCAGAAATGATTAAACTGAGAGCAAATAAAGTGTTTTTGAACATCGGCTCATTCAAAAACGATAGATATGAACAGCTGGTTAAATCTACCGGTAACGTGTATTTGTCATTAATGACTTCCCTGTTGATTGGTGAATGGTTTTACAAGCAGAGGAAACTAAATGAGACGGTACAGTGTTTTGTGTTGAACCATGGTTTCGCCTGTTGTTCTGGCAAATAAAAACGGATCGTGGTCAATGAAAGTAATTAACATCTTTTAATAAATTGTCCTAAAAACAAGAAATTGGTTTTCTCACATTAAGTAGTAAAACCTAATTAAACGGACACATTACCCTTTTTACGACTTTTCGTACGTCGGAAAATCTGTATGGAACAATCGTGACTTGAAGCTCTTCCTTCAAAATATTGGCCAAGACGTCATTTGGCAATAGATTTTGCGGAACTAATGCGTTGAGTTTTACAGAATTTATTTAAAACCTTCTGTATAGAGGAATGTAGATCAAATGTTTACCTTTTTGGACAGCCAGATACTTAAAAGAATTAATACGTCAATTTATTATATATCATAAAATATTTTAAAGAGGTTTTGGTATTGTCTATTAAAGTACAGAAGTCCATTAACTAGAAGTATGCAACTACCGTATAGATAAACTGGCGCAAGACCACCATTAATTTGCCATAAGCCGTAATGTTAACGTTTGGCCCCACATCTCCATCCCAAACTCTCGTTGAGCGAAACCCCCTGACACATACCTTAATCAGTTTTTTTGGATGACCGTCAAAATTTTGAGTTATAGAGCCTGGGGTGTTATAGAGGTCAAGCTACCTTCAGAATGTATACAACAGCCGAATCACCCCTCCATCAAATGGTGTTAAAAACACCAAATGTGACCTATTTAGGCTATAATATTTTCCTGACCAGAAACTGCCACTCAATTACTTCACATTTATACCAAATATTCCACCAAAAACAAATTCCAGGACCACAACAAATAAAACAAGACAACACACTAATTTTCTTAACAACTATATTCGAGGCTAACAAAACAGAAGTAAATAATGGTGGTCTTAACGCCAGCTAACCGGCATTGGGGACCGAGCCCCTCATTATAACATATCATGTGACGTAGCACACCAAAAAATTCTGAAGAACGCAACTTTGAAAATTATGCATTATGCGAAACTTCTGGCGCTCCTCGATCATAATGTTGCTTACTAAAGAATACGCATTTACCAAGTGTATTATGTGTGTGTTATTTGGGCCATAAACAGCAACTCAATTGGCAAAGAGTAAGACAGACGTCAGAATGGAAACAATTTCTATACACAGTGGCGTATCAGGAACTAAATTACCCAGAGTTCCTTACAACTTAAATGACACGTGTCTGAATTATTACGTCATCGTATCTTGCTGGTCTACAATGCCGTGAACATGACTTCTAGTTAATAGACTTCTGAAAGTACTTATACACCTGTAAGTATAATCCAACCTCTCCTCCTATTAGTTCGTGTATAGGCATACATTATGTTATTTTTAATCAATTAAGAGAGAAAAATGCGCTTTCTCCGACCGGATATTTGAACCCCGGACCTGGGGGCTACATGCCCGCCACACTATCGACTGAGCTACATAGGCTGACGGCAGCATTAGCCTCGAATTCTAACCCAGTGAAGACAGCGATACATGTATATATATGTATCGAATAGTTGTGTTCTATCCCAAAACAAATGTTAATCCAGATATAATATAGTTATATTACCCCACTTCTAACTGTCCAGGTTTATCCAAGGAAAATTCCAGTCAAGGTGTCATGCGGCCTGGGCCACAGAACGATCTTAGCTTATTTAAAAGGTATAGATACCATAATAGGACAATGCGTCATCATCTTTTACTGTTACTTTAAATTTTGTGACAATCGCTGATACATATTTTATTTAAGTCTACTTTATATTTATGTATATTATATGGGGCATTGAACGACAAAAAACAACTGTAATTGATATAACGAAGTAGAATGATGTGATTTTCCATACCAGGGAAGCGGTCCTAAAACCACAATTTCAAACAAAATTGTCGTGGTTGCTGCGCACAACGTTAGATAAAGTAACTTTGTGAAACGGGCTGATCGACCCTATTTGTGAAAAACGTATTAAAATACCATAAAATATAATGACGACCAGTACTTACGACGTTACGTTTCTCAGTTACGTTCCACTTAACCTTGTCCTCAGGTTAAGGGCAGTTTGTTTAAAGAGAAGCTATACTGTCTTTTTTGTGTCTTTTTTTGGGGGGGGAGGGGGGGGGCTGTAAGATTTCAACATTATGAAAACGCTTCACATTTTGGTTGTGCTTAAGTCAATTATTGTTGGAAAACATCTTAACACGGGCCTGAAACACCAACCAATCAATCAATCAATTATTCACCGCAAGCAGGCCCAAGCAAAATATTAACATGACGTCATTTACAACATAGTATCTATCCTGACTGCAGCCTAAAACCCCATTGTGTGTATAAATATAGCTTAACTAAAAATATTCAGCTTGAATGTTGAATATTCTACATTCCACTTTGATATTACCCTCGTGCCTATATCGATCGAGAGAAAAGCGGAGGAGTTGCAAAAGATGGGTAATTCGATTTGTAAATGTGTCAATAATAACGAACAAATAGATTACAGGAATTCCATACCGCAATGCGATAATCCGTTGACATTGATCTAATAATTGTAAAAAAAAATGGCACTTCAAAATAGATATATTCCCAGGTTAACTGTGGCCCTAATGATTATTAGTGTACGCCTTGTTCTAGAACTTTACAGACAGATTTCTAAATAAGCGAAACACGCATTTTATACAGCGAAAACTGTCTGTTTCTTGGTTATCTGTATATTTTAATGCGAGATATTTTTTAACAAACAGATATTCATGTCAACTGGGTGGGGCTAACGATCTTCATTTTTATAACTCAACATGGGCATTTAAATATTATTCCCATAAACTTTTTTAAAAAACATCCTTAAAACGTATGCATAAAGATCAGTTCCATTAATATGAACCCGCTGATACACCCTTAACGTGACCAAAAAATTACCTTCGCATGACCAAACAATAATCTGTACCTGGCCAACAACGACCTACGCATGGCCAACAAAGATCTTGACTGGACCGACAACGACCTTGGCATGGTCATTAATGACCTTTGCATGGCCATCAATAGTCTCTGCATGGCCAACGACGATACAGACAAAAAGATCTGTATAGTGTTTACACATTTAGTCAATTACAGTAAGGTCAATTAAAGTGAAACGGGTACTAAAACTGTGAGAATGAACTCGTGTTGACCTCCCAACCTAAACAAATACTAAATGAAGATGTGTAAATGTCATATTAAATACTCTCTTCTCAGATATACAGGGGGATACAATACCGCTAGATCAGTAGAGAAATATAGGTTGAAAGCGTAACTATCCACGAGGTTGTATATTCTAAGACAAGGTTTCGGTACAGTGTGACATATTAGGTGTGACATATTGCTTTTGTAAAGTAGAAATCCAACTTGCCAAAACATCATTAGAAGTGTGTTATTGATAGTTGCCAAAAATCATCCTTAAAACCACCTATTTGAAAGAGCAAAGCAGCGAGATGGTCGCTATCGGCTTCCATACAGCACAGTACACGCACAAAAAACAATAAAGACAATTAATCGATAAAACAGCATATTTTCAATGGTATCATCCATTTCACCTTGTTATGTCAGGAATCATTAATACGCCTTTGTGATCAGATTTCCTTGCTGATGTATTATTACCCACATACCAATGCTAATGCCAAATTGTCATTAATATAGCTTCGGCTTTGTTTCCCTAAACCATTTTATCCGAGTATCGCTGTTTCTCCCTGGATTTGAATTATCCTATTATAGATGATTGATCACAAGGAAGTATTTCGTTAAATCCCAGCAATTAATTATTGTCTTTTCTTTTCCTTTTTTTTTTTTTTCTCTCTTTTTTTATATAGCGCTTTCTTTAGTTTGAACAGACTCTAGACCACTCAGCAACCCGACCGGCATTACAGCCAACAATTTGGTGCTTGAATCGGGAGTGGTGAGTTCGATTCACGGACGGGTCCCAAAGTAACAAAGATACTAAAACTGTCTAAAAGACACACAAATCACTCGATTAACAAGTGTATTGGATATACATTTATATAATGCTTAACTCATATTTTATCTGAGTTTCTTTTACACTTTATTCAACGGAGGCCCGCATAAACTAATTATCGAATGCGTTTAAAGGTACAGCCTTCATTAAGTTAAGATCTGGTGTCAAAAAATATACTCAAGCGTGGCGCGAGAACGGACTGACAATTTTGAAATGCGGCTATCTTAAATGGCGTGTGAAAAAGATCATTGTGGCGGTTAAATGTCAATCCGTCGTCCGTGGAGACCAGCAGTCCTATGACGCGGTCAGCCATATGCATTCGATATAGGTAATTACCACAAATGACCTCTAACCATATCCTTCGATTGTCGAAAAAACATTTTGTTGAAACATAAAACAGACAGTTTTTATGTTTAATTTGTTGTTGAACAAATGCAGTAAATAACTCTTGATTGATAAATTGATTGATTGATTGATTTATTTATTGATTGATTGATTGATTGATGATTGGTGTTAACGTCGAGTGCAAGAATAGTTCAATTATATAACGACCATGTATCCCTTGGCAATGCCACACAAATTCTGATAGTTTATTTTTTTCATAATAATAATCGATTTGCCTGATACATGTGTATGATTCTTGTTTTCAATGTATGGTTTAATATTTTCATACAAGTAAAAAAAATTTTTTTTTTTTTTTTTTTATATATAAATTATTTTTTTCGTAATAACAATCGACTTGCCTGATAGATGTGCATGTTTCTTGTTTTTAATGTATGGTTTAAGATTAACCATATTTCATCTAAGAAAAAAGTTCTTTTGCTTTTTTGTTTTATTTATATATATTTTGGGGGTTTTTTTCATAATAATAATCGACTTTCCTGATACATGTGTATGATTCTTGTTCTTAATGTCTGGTGATTTACCATAATTCATCTAAGAAAAAAAGATGTTTTTTTTTTCTCCCATAACAATCATCGACTTGCCTGATACATGTGTATGTTTCTTGTTTATAATGTCTTGTCTTAAGATGAACTATAATTCATCTTAAGAAAAAAGTATCGACAATAATCTTCATTATATGCCGATGTCCACTTGATAATATCAATGACAGAACACACATTCTTGTAAACTAAACACTTTCTAACATTGAGATCAACCGCTTTATTTGCCGAGAGCTTCGTCTTATAGCGTGATCTCGTATGTTCACGTCATCTCCACACTGGATTTACTGATTGATTGACTTACTGATTGACTTACTGATTGATTGATTGATTGATTGATTGATTGATTGATTGATTGATTGATTGATTGATTGGTTGATTGATGATTGGTGTTTAACGTCGAGTGAAAGAATGGTTCAATTATATAACGACCATGTATCCCTTGGCAATTGCCACACAACTACTGATAGTTCTGATCTGTTGGAAAATTAATGTTCCCCCTGTTCTAAGTAAAGCAGGCTGTCTATACTTGAAACATAAGGCCATCCGCCAGGGGGCGGCTAATGCTAACGTTGTCGGTATCTCTACTAAATACGCTACCCCCTATTTGTGGACACGCTTCCCAAGGGTTGCCAGAAAAGTATTTACTGCTAAACATCCAATCAAAATCCTTCATAAGCCGTTTATAGTCTCGATCTTCATAAACACTTTGGTTGGCTACGGACAAAGTTGTTTTCAGCCACTTAAACTAACGACTTCGGACTAAAATACGAAATAATTAATTAACTGCAATATGTAAAGCCATCAATAGCAATGACCAATTGCTTTCCTCCGCATTTACCGTATTTTGGTCATTCTCGCCACAGTCATCACCCTTTGTCAGCGGGTAATTCAAACTAAAGCATCTTTTTATATGAATAGCATTTGATCAATTTACTGTTCATATTAGAAAAATGTTTATATTGGAAACTTCTTGATGGATTAACTGAAGGCAGAAATCAAAAATTTAGGATTTATTACATAATTTTTAGCGAAATTTGAAGAATACAGTGAATGACTTGATTCCCGAGGATTTCTTTGATAATCTTTGACAATCCGCCGCTTGGATTCTTATCTTAAAGTGTAATGATCCTCACTCAGTCATTTCTAGTCTATAATTAACATTTAACGCCCATTCAAATGGATCGGTTGTTTCCGGCACACACCGGACGCACTCCTTTGCCAGGCTGATGATATGCTATTGTAAATGTGGACATTTGTCCCTAAAGACGGCCACTTAGCTCAGCCTTATCGATTACAGAGAAATCTTTCAGAAATGGTATTAGGGATGAAAAAAATTGAACTCCGCATGGATGTAATTTAGCAGAAAGGTGCATATGTTCATTACATTTTATTATTTTTTTTATTTATTTTTTTTTAAGATGGACAAAAATAACAGATACTGGTAGATGTTTTGCTTGTAAATGATACCAATACCGTGCTCTCCCAACCTTCCGCCCATCAACTGGGAGGTGGAATATTGAAATGCCGACATTAAAGCTTATTTGCTGGGGTTTTTTTTAATCACTGCACCGTTTCAAGAATATAGAGTAATTGATCAACTTTAAATGTTATAACATTGTGATAAGTTCGTATAGTACGGGTTATCCGAGTTGGCGTATCAAACCAGAGAATGTCACGTGATTCTCCATCGCCGGATCAGAGAATACAGTCAGCACCTCTTGAAACTGGGCGCGAATAGCTGTCATGGTCTACATCGTCAAGTTCAAACAAAAAAGTCAATCTTGATAAATGAATTAGTGTAATTAGAATTGTGTATATGACGTGTATGTAGTAACTCAATTGTCACATTTAGACTAGGTAAAATAGAACCTAGTCTACGTGCCACGAAACAGAGGTCCACTCTTAGCAATGTGTTACAGAAAAATGTCACTCTAACAAGCAATGCCTTACAGAACTATATCATTTCACCAATCAATGCGTTAAAGAACACTATCACTTGACCAAGCAGTGTGTTACAGAACAGTATCACTCCAAAAAACAATGCTTTACGGAAGAATATCACTCCACCAAACAATGTGTTACGGAATAATATCACTTCACCAAGCAATGCGTTACAGAAAAATATCACTCCACCGAGCAATGTGTTACAGAATAATATCACTTCACCGAGCAATGCGTTACAGAATAATATCACTTCACCGAGCAATGCGTTACAGAATAATATCACTTCACCGAGCAATGCGTTACAGAACAATATCACTCCAACAATCTATCTAGAACAAAAGCGATGCGCTGGAGAACAGTATCACTTCAACATGAATGGGTTTAAAACAATATAACTTCACTATGTGATGTGTAACAGTAAAATATCACTCCACCAAAAAGTGCATTGCAGAATAATATCACTTTGACAAGTGCGTAAAAACTGTGTAACAATACAACATTTTCTATGAATGACAACATGTTAATGCAATCACTTCTAAATGACACTTTGGGAGGTTGGATGGCAGCTTCATGTTGCCCTGGTGCTTAAAGAGCTTAAAGCCATCATGGAGTCGATCTGTCACGATGTCGTTGTATTGCATCACGTGATTGTCCTGTTTTTTTATCGAGCCAGTGTTGACAAGGGTGGTTTCCTTCACTCATTGGGCTGACCATGTGAGAGAAACAAACTTAAGTACGATAGTAAGTACAGCCAGATAAACAAACAATATTAATGCCACGATAATAAGTTGATGCAAATAAAAGTAAAAATGTGTTTTATATTTAATAATAATAATATCTTGATTTATTCTAGATAAATGGAGCTTTACTTTTTACTGTCATGATATTACTAGAGTTAAGAGGAATCGGATGGTATAATTACGCTGTATTATGGGTCCTACATTATGAACTATAATTTATCTGAGAAAATTTTTTTTATTCGTTTTATTTTTTGGATCTTATTAATGACCGTGTTGCCTGAGCCATCTGCATTTTCATTTGTTTTAACAGTCTGGTTTAAGATAAACTATATTTCATCTAAGAAAAAATATTTTGTTTTTTCGTTTTATTTATATATATTCTTTTTTTATAATAATAATCAACTTGCCTGATACATTGTTGATTCTTGTTTTTAATGTATGGTTTAAGATTCACCATAATTCATCCAAGAAAAAAATATTGTTTTTTTTGTTGTTTTTTTCTTCCTCGTAATAATCATCGACTGCCTGATAAATATGTATGTTGCTTGTTTATAATGTCTGGTCTTAAGATGAACTATATTTCATCTAAGGAAAAAGTACCGGAATAATCTTCATTATATCCCGATGTCCACTTGACAATGTCAACGACAGAACACACATTCCTGTAAACTAGTCACTTTCTTACATTGAGATCAACCGATTTATTTCCCGATAGCTTCGTCATATCGCGTGATCTCGTCTGTTCACGTCATCTCGACAAAACGTTCGTGTTCAAAATGGTACTTTGGGAGAAGGAATAGCTGTGTCCGTTTTCCCGCCTATCACGCCCATTACATATGCAGGTATCAATCTTGGTCATAAATCATGTGAATTAAAAATGAAGAATCTAACGTTATCGTTGGTTTTTATCTTGATAACTTTTACGCATGTCACATTGAGTAAAAAACTAGTAGTAGCCAATCGAAATTACTAATGGGGTAAATCACTCGGCTGGTAAATCAATTGGTTCAGTGCTTAGTCTCACGAGATTTCAGTCACTAATTGCAAGATTTTTATACTTTGGAAAGTTGTTTTAAGTAGAACGTTAAATAGCCAAAAGATCTCATACACAGTCGACCTTCGAGCTAAGGACAGGTTGCTTGAGGATGAGCAATGCTGTTTTTATACAGCACTGGAGGAAGATTAACTTTTCAAATGTATCAAAACACTGTACATTTTATGGTTATTGGAATACACCGCCGTCGTATTAGTGAAATATCCCCCAACGAACGACTAGAAAAATCAATAAATGAATATATAAATGAATGAATGCATGAATAAATCAATCAATCAATCAATCAATCAACCAATCAATCAATCAATCAATCAATCAATCAATCAATCAATCAATCAATCTTTCAATCAATCAAAATCAATCAAAATTAATCCATCCATCCATCCATCCATCCATCCATCCCCCGACCCACTGTCCCACTAAACATAAAAAGTGACCAGTGCAAGAGTTGACAAGCGGTGTATAAACTTACTTATATCATTAATTTAATTGGGATATTAAAACAACACAGAAATGTTATTTTCTCCTGCATTCCCCGATCATGCCAACGGAATACACAAGTAGAATAAAAATGTTCACGTTTTCCGAGTATTATGTTACATTTCTCAGTTGAACTAATAGTTTCTATTTATTTATAATTGCTGGGGTTTCAAATTCATGTTACAGAGCCTTGCAACCAAAGTTTATCACGAACAAGAGTTAACCAGTAAAGAATCTCCAGTGTCGTGCTTGACCAGGGTACATGTGGTCCCTCTCTTATGTCTATCCATAAAGAATGACCAACGTCCGAGTTTTGGGCTCGATCAATAGTCGCATTAATCTACATATAAAGAACAGAGTAGTGCTCTACTCGAGTTGATCAGATCACATCTTTTCATAGAAATAATCAGCCCTCCTTCTATACGGAATAAATCCGGAATCCTGACACAAAAAGACGGTGATTATAATAGGACACGATGGTCAGTGTGGTACCGTGTAACTAAGTCAATGGAATAAAGCTTTAATATCGACCGTTAATAGAACATCTAAATTGAGAGTCCGAGCACCATCTAAAAAACCAGGCACACAATTTTATTAATCTGACTTTTTTGTGCAAATATGATGAAATTGATTGATATATTTCGAGACCGTAAGTCAGCAGATAATATTATCTTATGGTCCTCAACTATCCCAACCTTTCGTTTGCATATATTCTTTGCTTACCAAATCGAAGTCTTTTTTTTTTTTCTCATTTTTTCCATCCCCAGTTCGGGGTCAGCTGAGGTCAACTTTAAATACAGTCTTATAACATTTACCAAGCGAGTCTTCAAGCTTAAATTCGGTTTTAACATAGAACAGTTTAAAAATGGAACAAATGTTATAAAAGCATACATAATATGTATGTGTGTTTATGTGTAATTTTAGGACATCACTCTACTGAATTGAAACGCCTATACTTGAAAATAATGACGAAATATTGCTACTTTGCCGTTAATGATGAGTGGTATTTGCTTGTGAAAGATTATTACACCTTTAGGCCAACTAAAAGGGGGACAGCCCGGGTGGCGCCGCGGGGCCCTTGAGTGTAGGACGCCAACAAGCCCAACGAGGAAAAACCGAGCGTGTACCTTAAGAAAGGCAGAAAAATAATTGTGTTATTTTTAACAACATGTGAATGGCAATTTCGTGTGGTGAATTATTAATACAAAAATATACCCAGGTTTTCAGAAAACGCCCATTATTGACTTTCATAGGGCCATTAATGATGTATTGGAAGAGAGGGATTCAAGTTCTATTTTGCCCTTGCCGTGTGCCCAGGAAATTATTTTGGCTGCCCTGGGTGTAGGCAAGATACTGGATATAATTGGGATCAAATTAGGATCTTCCAATTAAGAGATGGACTAGGTCATAGAATAGTCGCTGTCTAGCATCGCATCACAATGGATATAAGATTCCGACTTCAGAATCATATCAGTGATCAAATCTCAAAGTTGGTTTAGTAAGATATTTTCTAAATTTATGTAAATACTGAATTTTTTTATTTTTTTTTTCATGCAACCATTTCGTTTAACCCAAATGCTGAACTGAAGCATACCCATGTCCAGCCGCCCCAACCCACCCCTCTAAACCACTCCCCAAATAATAAATTCTACTTCATCATCCGTATCTTTATATTCACCATTTTGTAACCATCAAGTACTGCACGTAAGGCATGGAGGAAAGCCCAATTCCAGTTTTAATCAAATCAATATTCACGACATAACAGGATCCGGGGAGGTGATCCGTTACATGAAAATGTATTGTGGAAATATGGAGTTATTCCCCTTGTTACCCTTGTCTGCACTATTTGCAAAAGATTCGCTGCAGCAGCTCGAACATAGTATAAACTGTATGGACTTTAACATTATATTGGGTACTATTTAATACCTTAATATATTCGCATTCACTGTCTTGCTTGCTTATTTTCTTTTCTTAAGTACATACTTACGGTTCTGTTTAAAAAAGTGATAACACATTTTTATGGATGTCAAACTTCTTTAATATTTCTCACGACGTTTCAACACAGTTACTATTCTTTTTATGTGAATTACCATCAATCTATCTTATTTTATATACAGGGAAATGTTTTGATTAAAAAAAATTAAAATATATAGTACAATTAGGAATTACTGGACAAATATACATTGTATTTGTAGCATTGTTTATTCACTGGCTGGTTTCCAGTTTTATAATATTGTCATAAGCTGAAAGGATTTGAAGCCCCTGGTCCCTGTTGATCTGTGGTTTTTGTCTCTTTATCTGTATGGCCTCCTGCAGTTTGCGTTGTTGTATTTAATGTTTTGGTTATTTCACATTGTATTATGTGAGATGGGTTTCTCTCTAGACGGTCACATATTGCTGATTTGCTATCTCTTTGATTCACTGATCTCATGTGTTCTTTTAGTCTAACCTCCAGAGGTCTAACTGTCTCACCGATGTATTTGTCACCACAATTGCAGTTTATTTGATATACACTTCCTTTGGGTTTTGTAATAACAGTTTTTGTTTGTTTTCCGTTCGCGTTCAAATGTGTTTTAAGGGTCTTCCCTGTTGTTAAAATAACTTTAACATTTAGCTGTTGTTGTAACAATCTCCTGATCCGATAGCTTATTGTTCCTTCATATGGTAGGGTTATGGTGAACGGAGAATTTGCATGCGTTCTTGTACAACTTTTCTCTTTGGGTTTAAGGTTACGCTGTATTGTTTTCTTTACTAAGCTCTTGGGGTAGCCATTCAAATGGTAAAGCTGTTTTTGACACGATTTAATTCGGTTGGGAGGGAATCTTCGCTGCATAAGTTGACTGCTCTCTTGGTGAGTGTTGACATAATGCCGGTTTTTATTGTCATTGGTTGATTTGAACTAAATGGAATATATTGGTCGGAGTGTGTCGGTTTTCGATATACAGTTGTTTTTAATTTGTCTGGTAATCTGCATATATGAACATCTAGGAATGGTAGGGTATTGTTGTTTTCATTTCAATTGTTTCCATCGTTTTAATGAAAATATTTCCCTGTATATAAAATAAGACAGATTGATGGTAATTTACATACACTTGATAAAGATACTAATAACTGTGTTGAAACGTCGTGAGAAATATTAAAGAAGTTTGACATCCATAAAAAAAATGTGTTATCACTTGTTTTGATCATTTACAACTTCTAGAATGCCACTTAAACAAGTTCTGTTTATTTTAAAGGCTAACAATAATTTCCATACCCCATGGTATTAAAAAATATTGACAGATTCCGTTACTCATTAAATCGGACTTAAAGAAGGTTGTTGCGAATTCGTCTTAACAATGATAATTATGATACACACGGTCAAATACGACAGAAGCACAGTGCTTGTAATGTACTTGAAATAACGTTTTTGCACATTTCGTAACTTTCAAGAACGATTTAACGCGACTGCAGCTTTGTGACGAACTAGCACAATGAATAGTACCATACAATTCCTGCACCTTGTCCCGCCTATCTCAATCCGTGATGAAAGTTGGAAATTGATCCGCCGCTATCGTCGGCCTCTCAAAACATATATCTGATATCTCTCCTATTTTTTTCATACAAACGTCACAATAATCTAACCCCTTCTTTCTTCCTGGCGTTTACATAAAGTTTTATTTGAGTTTCTCGCCAATTCGACATGTTAAAGTTATCTCCCTTTGTAATGATAAGATTAAAAACCATCAGAAAAGAAATATTGCAGGTAGGTAAAATACTAGTCATTGTTTTTAGTGTATTTTGAGAAAAATCAGATATATGTTTTGAGAGGCCGGCGATAGTGGCGGATCAATTTTCACCTTTCTCCACGGGTTGTGATAGGCAGGACGTAGGGCTAAGACGGAGGAATTATGCCTCAACATTGTGCTAGGATAAACCCGCGCCCAAATTTTCTTGTCAGGTAGTCACAGGGTGGATCTCTATTCTTTGCCATCGTCGCAGAAAACATCGAGCTGGTTATAAATTTGTAAATGAAATGTGGAACAATTTTATTTATATAACCAAAATTAAATTTTTAATCAGTTTAAAAAAAATGAATTGTATTGATCTGCAGTTGTATGATGCCATAGTAGGTGTAATTTCACAGCTGTAATTTGCCTGACTACGACCGCACAGATAACTGTTATTAACCAAATATCACTACTCTAGATGGCCCTGTTTTGTCTTATGCATGTCTCTTTAATTATAGTTTGTAACATGCACGACTCTTACGTGTTTGTTTTGTAATATCTACACCTTCAACGTCTTAGTTCTGTAATATGTTCGCCTCTTACGTGTAAGTTTTGTAATATGTTCGTCTCTTACGTGTTTGTTTTCTAACATGCACACCCCTAACGCGTAAGTTTTGTAATATGTTCGTCTCTTACGTGTTTGTTTTCTAACATGCACACCCCTAACGTGTAAGTTTTGTGATATGTACGCCTCTTACGTGTTTGGTTTCTAACATGCACACCCCTAACGTGTAAGTTTTGTAATATGTGCGCCTCTCACTTGTACATGTAAGTTTTGTAATATGTTCGTCTCTTACGTGTTTGTTTTCTAACATGCACACCCCTAACGTGTAACGTCTCTCACTTGTAAAATTTGTAATATGTTCGCCTCTTACGTGTTTGTTTTGTAGTATGTACGCCTCTTACGTGTAAGTTTTTTAAATATTTATGCATCTCAAGTGTACTGGTACGTTTTGTAATATCTATATCTTTCGCGTGTGAGTTTTGTAATATGTACGCCTCTTACGTGTTATTTTTGTCAGGTGTATGTCCCTAACATATAAGTTTTGTGATATGTACGCCTCATATGTGTATGTTTTGCAATATGTCGTCATCTCACGTGTTTCGGTACGTTTTGTAATATACACACATCTCCTGCGTGAGTTTTGTAATGTGCACACCTCTCCTGTGTGAGTGTTGTAATATGTGTCCTGTGTGAGTTTTGTATATGCACATCTGTCCTGTGTGAGTTTTGTAATATGCACACCTCTCATGTGTGAGTTTTGTAATATGCACATCTCTCCTGTGTGAGTGTTGTAATATGCACATCTGTCCTGTGTGAGTTTTGTACTATGCACATCTGTCCTGTGCGAGTGTTGTAATATGCACATCTCTCCTGTGTGAGTGCTGTAATATGTACATCTGTCCTGTGTGAGTGTTGTAATATGTACATCTGTCCTGTGTGAGTGTTGTAATATGCACATCTCTCCTGTGTGAGTTTTGTAATATGCACATCTGTCCTGTGTGAGTTTTGTAATATGCACACCTCCCCTGTGTGAGTGTTGTAATATGCACACCTCTCCTGTGTGAGTGTTGTAATATGCATACCTCTCATGGGTGAGTTTTGTAATATACATACCTCTCCTGTGTGAGTGTTGTCATATGCACATCTATCCTGTGTGAGTTTTGTAATATGCACATCTGTCCTGTGTGAGTGTTGTAATATGCACATCTGTCCTGTGTGAGTTTTGTAATATGCACATCTGTCCTCTGTGAGTGTCGTAATATGCACAGCTATCCTGTGTGAGCTTTGTAATATGCACATCTGTCTTGTGTGAGTGTTGTAATATGCACATCTCTCCTGCGTGAGTTTTGTAATATGCACAACTCTCCTGTGTGAGTTTTGTAATATGCACACCTTCCTGTGTGATGTTTGTAATATGCACACCTCTCCTGTGTGAGTGTTGTAATATGCACATCTGTCGTGTGTGAGTCTTGTAATATGCACACCTCTCCTATGTGAGTGTTGTAATATGCACATCTGTCCTGTGTGAGTTTTGTAATATGCACACCTTCCTGTGTGAGTGTTGTAATATGCACATCTGTCCTGTGTGAGTTTTGTAATATGCACATCTGTCCTGTGTGAGTTTTGTAATATGTACACCACTCCTGTGTGAGTTTTGTAATATTCACACATCTCCTGTGTGGGTGTTGTAATATGCAAATCTCTCCTGTGTGAGTTTTGTAATATGCACACCTCTAATGTGTGAGTTTTGGAATATGCACACCTTTCCTGAGTGGGTTTTGTAATATGCACACCTCCCCTGTGTGAGTGTTGTAATATGCACACCTCTAATGTGTGAGTTTTGTAATATGCATACCTCTCCTGTGTGAGTGTTGTAATATGCACACCTCTCCTGTGTGAGTGTTGTAATATGCACATCTCTCCTGTGTGAGTTTTGTAATATGCACACCTCTCCTGTGTGAGTGTTGTAATATGCACATCTCTCCTGTGCGAGTTTTGTAATATGCACACCTATAATGTTTGAGTTTTGTAATATGCATACCTCTCCTGTGTGATTGTTGTAATATGCATACCTCTAATGTTTGAGTTTTGTAATATGTATGCATCTCACGTGTACTTATAGCACAATGTTTTTGGGAGTTCAAACACATAATCTGGAATCCGTAATCGGTTCTTTTACAGATAGCCATTGTACCATAGTATCATGTTATGTTCTGGGAATAACTGACCTATCAAATTGAACCTGGAATCCGTAACCAGGTAATTATTTAAGTCCCTTGCAAATAGCAACTGTACCACAGGCACAAGATATGTTCTGGGAACTACTGACCAATCAAATTGAAATATGCAAATGAGATAGGGATCGACATTCTTTATGGATTAGCCCTAGTCTTAGGTTTGGTGCCCAACTAAAACACATGCAGAGTGTATGATAGTTTTTGGTGTCTTGAAGGTTTTTGAAGGTCATGGGTTCTAATCCCAAACGTGTTTCAATCTGCTTAATTTTCTGAACTACAATCTGTTTAAACTTAAAAAAGCATTTTCCCAAATAACAAAAATACTGATATGCACAGCTGGGTGGAAAATGGTTGCACTTGTCTGCAGATGCTTACAACAAGGTTATAATTGGTAATGACTTACGCATTTATTTCATTTGGGTGACAATTAAATACAGGCTTGACAGTCGCAAATATATCAAGCACACCATTTTGGTAATGGATTGAAACTAAAGTAACGCAAGGTAAAACAGATTTGTTCCAGTGACCGACTGCATGAAGCAGTTTGTCATTTATTGTTTGTTTGTTTGTTAGTTTGTTGTCATTTATTGTTTGTTTGTTTGTTTGTTTCTTTTATTGGGGTCTAACGTCGAAGTTAATTTTATTTAAATCTAATGACGACGTGCCAGCCGAATGGGTGAAGGAAACCAACTTCGACGCCAATGGCAACAGAAAAAAAAAACACACCAAGACAGGACTAATACAGGAAGATCTTAGCACGTAATGAGATATCCCTCACACATATCGACTTCATGTTGCCCGTTAGCCCTGAGAACACCAAGGCAACAGGAAACTCCCTCCAAACCCTCCGCGTTTGTAATTAGGCCCTAAAGTGGCAATCTTAATATACAAAAAAAAATCAATTACTTTCTATTAAATTCAGATGCTGAATATTTTAGGAGTAATATTTTTATAACGTTATAAGACTAGAAAATTGATAGGCTATAAGCTCAGTATTATTCAGAATTGGCGAGTATAGATTTTTGCTTTAGCTAGAAGTGGCATTGTGTCAGGCTAGTTTTATAGATTTATGCCGGGTAATAAATAATTTCATAACATGAATGAGACGATTCACATCTGTTGTATTCCTGCGACAATGGCACAGTTGTGTTTTCTGTAACAATTTTCTAGAAAATTGAAATTACATAAGCTCAGTACAAGTTAGAATTTATGACTATATATTTTCCCTTTAGTTGTGTATATTATATTATATACTCCTGATATTATATTATTTCACAAATGTTTTAATGCTGTGCGAATTGCACAGCTGTGCTTTCTCATAGCCCGGAATGCGTCCTATTGCGGTACAGACATAAAACCCTGATATATTGTTATATAACAACAGACAAGCACATTAAAGACAATGCGGGTATGACAGACGACTTAAATTATTTTTGGTAGTCCATGCAAACATATGTGTTCTAGATACAGAGTTCAAGCTCTGCAAACTCTATAATTAACCTATAACTTGGAATTCGAAGTAGTGCTTGTTGGATCCCTTTGGGTTAAAATGAACCAAATTTTGTTAATCACTTGGAAAAAATGTTAGGTATTCAAACTATATGTGGGTGAAAAAAATTATTCAAATTCTAATTACAATTTGAATCTATAATTTAGCTTTCCCCTGAACATGTCTAAGAGGCAAAACTTTAATTACGTTTTTCTGGCACTTCAGTTTAAAGCAGACTCTACATTTTCCATGGTGTATTTCTAGAAAACTATATACCACTTAAAGAACTTATATACAACAGGTGTTCTCAAAATCGACCAAGGGGCCCAGCAAGACCGTGGCCTTAAGCAGAATTATCGGCTTTATATCGGTTTTATATCCCCTTCGAATACATTCTGTATACTCAGATAATTAGAATAACATGCCTTAAAACCTGACAGTTACATTTCAAGTATACAGTCGACATGGCAGAGACAAAAATGTCGGGTTGGTAGCAGATACTTGAATCGTATTTCCGTACTTTATTTTAACAAGGCTAACTGGCGATTTCCAGGCTCATTTGGCATATAAAACATGTCAGAAAGGTCAGAGTGTCAAATATTATTTAAAAGTTCTAACTAAACCCATATTAGCCGGTAAGTGCACAAAACCCCCTGAAATTACACAGTTATGTGCACTTAAACTCTCTATGACTAAATATGGCTACATTGTATAAAAGACCATTAGATATACAGATCTGGGGACGGTTGCTCGAAGCGCTAATCGTCTTCCGAGCAACTGGCCAATGTGCATCTACTGCGGTCCTGGAGCCAGTTGCTCGAAAGACGATTAGCCGCTATTAAACACCAGATGAAACCGCTACCGGGTTAGATAGAGGCAACATGGCGTGACGTCAGCTAACACCGGATTAAATTTAAAAG
>JAVFBW010026875.1:0-18495 GCA_034783835.1 Mopalia ciliata
ACTGATTCCACTTTTGACACCAGCCATGCAAGTATGTTTCTTGAGGAAGCTAAGAAATGTATGAATTCTGAAGCTCAACTACCTATCCAGAAAGTGGACTTCAACGCAACAGGCAGTCCTCGACTTGCTGGCTGTACGACAACTCCGAAACACAACCAACAGTCTTTTACACAGTCTTATATCTCACCAAACACATTTCTGCGGGAAAATCTGGCTGCTGTATCAACACCTAGTAAACCCAAACTTCTCGATACTGATTGTTTTAAAGGAGCAGGCTTGTCTCGTTCACCAGAAAAAACAACATTTATTCAAGTCAACCACGTAAACACTCAAGTCAACTATGTTCATTCAGAAGTATGTAAAACAGAAATTCAGGCTTTGAAAACAGTTCACGCAGATCTGACCCAAAACAAAACTACTGCCACTCCGACAACAAATAAAAGTGTTAAAATGAAGTCATTTGTCCAAGTCAGCCCAATGTCTTTTTTAAGGGAGAGTTTAACAAACACACCTGATCCAGCAAATGTTTCTGCTTCAAGCGATACTATTCCAAGCCCAGGCTTAATTCTCAATAATTCTGTTCCACACGAGATTGTGGTGCGACAGTTAGGTTCTGTGCGTAGTAGTTTGTCAGGAGGGGACGTACCACCCATAGGCTGGAAATCCTCACCTATCGTAAATTCACCAGCTTTCCCAATCTTCATACCGGTTGAATGTAAAGAAAAAGGTAAGAGAAGATCAACTAGTTCTGTTGGAATGGCTGCAGCAAAAACAAAAAGTACCCGACGCAGGAGTGAAATCAAATGCACCAATAAGAAGAAATTATTCAAAGAAATTCCAGACACCCAAAGTCCACGAAGAAGTACATTTGTTGTTAAATCTAAAAATATGGACAAATCTTCATCAGGGCTTGATAAAAAAACATGTTTCAAGGTCAAGGACAAGGTCAAACCAACAGTTGCAAAAACCATACAGAAGACAGAAGCCAGGAAGTCAAAAAGTCCAAGACAAGACCTCCAAAACTTAAAGTTTTCTCCCCAAAACTCTGCTCAGGTTGTTTCTACTCCATTAGCTGTTCCTGTTGAGACAAACTTAGCCAGGTATACCATGGTTGTCAAAAACCCCAAAGTTTTGCTCTCGAATTCAACTTGTTCAGAGTCTGAAGCATCAAAAGTTGAAACTAATCTACAAAAGGACCCAAAGAATCAAAGTAGCAAGAACAATATAGACTCTTCTACAGTTGTCAAGCCTAAAGCTGAATCGATCAAGAATGCTTCAGAGATTGGAACAAACGAGAAAAGTCCAAGAGAATTGTTTCCCAAGTCACCAGTCAAAGGCCTCATGATGGAGGCGAATTTTATGACAGACATTGGTTCGCCCCAGCCTCTTCCCACAAGCCCACATCCTGACATGTCACGACGAGCAACGTTGACCATCACTAAATCAAAGCCATCAGAGACTCTAATGAAATCATCATTACCTGGGAAGGCTCTGTTTGAAAAAACTTGTAGCTCTGACAACCAACTCTCTCCATGTCGCTCAAGCTCAACACTGGTTACAGAAGACGTCAATTCTGATTTAGCTACAGTTCATGATGTTGAACCCCTGGATTCCACCATTAATTCGTCGTCGGGTCTAGCAAAGATATCTGAAGACTACCAATTGAGCGGAGAGTCCTCATCCAGCACAGAAGTCTCACCAGAAATGACAAAATGGAGATCATGTCCATCACAGAACGTTGTTGATAAAACAGCTACCAAAGTCTCCCCATCCATTGACAGAAAGGAAACACTCTTCTCTCCTGAAAAGGGTACAATTTCAAGTTACGCTTTGGAGAATTTGACAGACACAAAATCCCCCAAAGTCTCACCGTCAATAGATCATAAAGAAATCTTTGTCTCTGTAGAAGCTCCAGAGGAGAATATAAAAGATACTCCTATACGAGTTCAAAATATTAATGTTGAAAATAATCAACCCAGAAAAGGGAAAATGAAACGTCAGCTTGCCCAAAGTAGAATAACACTGCATGAAAATGTTTTGACTGTTCCATGCGAAAGGAAGACAGTGACAACTCAAAAGAAACGTTACCACAGCGACAGCTCAGCTGTGATAATAAAGTCAAACCTGGAACAACAAGACAAACGACAGAAGATAACTGATACAGTGTCACAGGAACCCACAAAAGGCAGAGTAAGGCGAGCAACGGACTCTAACATTAAATCAGGTACCAGTCTCTTTAGTTAGCATTTTAGTAAAAACAAACAAAAATGATTTTATAGGCCAGGTTACTTATTTTTCGTGACCAATGCAGAGCCTGCATGATATTTTGTAAGTCATTTAATAAATGAAACACCAAAGTCAAAAGTTTAGGTCTGAAATATGAAACAGTGTCTTAATGAAAATAAGTGTGAAAAACGAAACCCCCTGCTCGCATGGCTTTTGGATGAAATAGTGTTAAGTTAAACTTAAGGTTGCAAGAATGAAACCAAAAGGTAAAAAGCTGCTTAAAAATGTGTAAAGTGTGTGCACGGTTCTAGTGTTCTGAGGTCATTTGACTGTCATAAACCACTCTTTTTGCTTGACTTAACGTGTATCATGCCATTGGAAAATTTAGCAACAATATACCTCTGCATCATATCAGTCGCGATACAGCCTGGCTAAGGGCAGTTTGTTTGGAGAGTAGCAATGTTGTTGACTTAGCACTAGAGGAAGATAAACATGCCACCATAGAAATACACATAATGTTGTAAAGTTGTAGAACCAATTACTGCTATAATACAACACCATGGGATGATGTAACTAAAATAGGCTTGATCATGGCACAAAACACTAATCAACTCTTTGATGCACAGGACCAAGGAAGAGCTGTAACAGACTGACTGGCCGAGCAGGTGTCCCCCAGAGCAGATTGGTGCTCGTTAAGAAAGGACACACAGGTATGCTATAAAACACAATTTTTAAAAGAACATGTATCTCATCTTTCAGATCATCATCTAAATAGACTTGATCATTCAAGGGGTACATGTTGGCTGAATGTTGTCATCTGAGCTGATCTATTTTGTACTTTAGTACTTTGAAATGCACCAGCTGAATGGAATAAAATTGAATAAAATTTTTGATTTGCTAAAATTGAATCAATTATGTTTTGACAGCCGTTTAAGGTCATGAAAACAATTTGTATTTTAAAAAAAACCTTTGTTTAAAATATAAATTTCAATAAACTATTGAATATTTCCAGTTGAACACCAAAACATTGAATATTTAACAGCTAAAATTTAGTTTTAATTGAATGTTGGGGGCCTTCAAGCTGTACTCTATATCTGTTTTACAGTAACATGTACCTTGTTTTATATTTACCTACAAGTTATTTGTGTTAGCAGGTGATGGTAGTAACGTCAAATATTCAAATATGTCTGTTTTATGAACCAACACACTGTGTGTGAAATTCAGTTTGATCCTGATTGTTTTTAGTTTAAAATTCATAAAGCTAATATTTTAGAGATGTTCTTAAATCATAATACAGACTCAATAAAAATTTAAAAAATTGTATAAAGATTAAAGTAAATTTTATTTATTATGTGATTCTGCGAAGCAATGAAAAATTCAATTTTATTTTTGCTGTAAAATAATTTTGTTCTTTTTGGTTCAGTTTGTAAAATTTCAACTTATAACATGTCTTTGAATCCTAAACTTCAATTGAAGGTAAAATAAAATGTAAATATTGGGATAATTTTGTTTTTAGCCTTACCCAAACATCCAATGCCATTTGCTGCTAAGAATGTTTACTATGATGAACGCTGGATGGAAAAACAGGAGAGAGGGTTTGTGAAGTGGTTAAACTTCATTCTCACACCACCTGAAGAATGTCAGACCAAAGCTGAGAAAATTAAAGGTAACATAAAGTTTCACTACAATAAGCAATAATTACCTAAGTACTTGGTCTGGCACAAGCTGGGATGTTTTTTCTGTGGGTTTTCTCTTTGTTTTACCACTGCATTTAAGTAAAAAAAACAGTGTGAAATGGATAATTCTGTCAAGGGAGATTCAATAAAAATTTCCTAGGTTCCTATCCCGAATTCTTCAGACCATAATCAGGGTTCTGAATCCACTTTTAGCTTGATTTTAACAGAAATTTATGAAAATAGTAATATATTGACATTAATTTGGGCTTGAAATAGTTTGGGCACCCATAAGTTTTCCGTAACTAATATGGCTCTGGATACTAATTTCCTGGAACTGTTATTAAATAATTGTTAAATCACACATTTGACATGTGAACAGTCTGAGGATACTATTGCTCCCAACTTACTGGGACCAGCACTTATCAGTGACTACATTATCTGGGGGCGGAATGCTAGTGTACTGCTGTAGTGTAGGTTAGATAACATTTCAGAAATGTAAAATTTGTGTTTGCAAAGATATTGTATATTAAAATTGTTTTGGATAAGACAATACTTTGTTCATCCATGTTTTCAGTGGATGCTGGGTCTGTGAACCTTGACCCTAAGATGACAGTACAGCGTCTAGCGCCTACAAAGGAAGTGCTGTCCTTACGGGCATACACTGCTAGACGCCGAATGAACAGACTGCGCCGAGCTGCATGTAGACTCTATCAGAGTGAAGAGGTCATCAAGGTCATTCATAAGATTGAGGCAGAAGTAGAGAGTTATCGTTTGGCGGTTCGCAAAGATAGAATGGTGCATGCTGATGTTGGTAAGTTTTTTGCAAGCTGAGATTTGATCTTCAGAACATGGAAGCCATGAATTACCCTATAACTTCTGTAAGTTGGGAGACTCTAATTTTGGGACAGGCCACAGAAATAACATGTAAGACCCCTGTGGTAAAGCCTATTTCTCAGTCCCAACTGCTAGAAGTTATAGGGTATGTCCTTTCTGTTATGTTAACTCTGAGCTTAATTTGCTAACAGATGCTCCCACTTAATGGCACTGTGGAACAAAATTACTATACAATACTTAAAGTTGGTTGTTTATTCCTCTCTTTTGAAGTTTGCAGAAGAATGGAGGCTTAAAATGTTTTCCCTTGTAACAATATTTGTAAATAAGTACTAATCTTCTAGCTACAGAAAAACAAAATCCATAACATTTATTTTATAACCTATCTTGCTGTAAACCAAAGTCTGTTCCCAATAGGGGGATTGTCTTTCTGCTGTGGAAAACTGGGGAAATCGTTTTGGATGACCATGCCAGTTTTAAGCCTATAGTCATTCTGAAAGTCTTTTTATTATTTATTTTTTCCCCATGTAGCTCATATTTTATGGTTTTGCTAACATGCCGGAAAACACTGCCGTCTTACAAGTGACAAACCTTTCAACACAGCATTCAATCATTTTATTTTGTTGAAATACATATCATTGTTTGTGTTCCAGGTATACAACAAAAAGTGCTGGATTTGATCCTCTCTTACAGCAGCCTCTGGTTGAGGATTGGTCTGGAGGTAATTTTACATTGGGTTTATTAACTGGCTGTAATGTTCAGTTGTGACAAAATCATTATTTTGTAAAAACAGTAAACAGTTAGAATTTTCTTTGCCGTAGGATTGTTGCTCCTTGCTATAGCTTTGTTTCATATACTGATTATAATAATGTCATTAAACTTGCTAGAATTATTTGTTGAGGATTTCCATCACAGATGCAATTTGTGACACATTAAAATTTTATTCAGCTAACGAGAGATTCATGTTGCCCTAGTTCTTCTACAGTAAAGACCCAACACAAAGTTGCTCTTTTTCTATCTGCATTGTATATTGTGATTGAGGTCGTTGTTGCCAGCAGTATCAATGGTACACCATCATATGAGTGAAATAACCTTTACTGCAGAGTTAAACTCTAATCAAACAAAGAGTTTATACAGTATTCAACAGAGTTTGTTAAACTGTCTATTTTTGTATTCTCTTTCCCCACAGACTATATATGGTGAAATAATCACCCTTCACTCAAACTCTGATGTGATTGGTCTGTCCAGGTTTATACTCACCCGTCTCCTTGGTAACCCTGATGTTGCCATGGAGTTCTCACATCCCACAGTTCCTCATCTCTACAGAGATGGTAAGTCTTTGAACAGTTGTCTTCTTTTTACAGATGGAAAATGGATCAGACATTTCAACACAATAGAATTTGACACATTGTGTTGATTTATAACATTGTGTGAAAGCAACTTTAGGATAAGAGCTGAATATTTTGCCATCTTTGTAAAGCAGTTAGCTTCTAACACAGTCATGCACTATAAGAAACTTGTTTTGGAAATATTATCTTAATTTATAGTTAATCAAAACATGAAAAAGTTGAAATAATTTAGACATTGATGATTGACAGTGTTTGTGTAGTTTTGAGATAGAACTCTTTTGAGGAGGACACAAAACTTTACAGACTGAGATTTCTAGGCGAATCCATAATCTTCAGAGTGATGCTTCAAATTTTCAACAGTGAATGTCGGCCAATTAGACCACTCAGCCAACCTTATAGAAGGCTGCTTAATTTTCTGAACTAGAATCTCATCTCGGTTTAAGTAAGAGATTTTTACCACCCACATATATACAAATACATTTAATGCTAGCATGATACAAGAAGTTGCACATTAAAAATAAATAAAATAAAATCTGCAGTTCTTTTTTTTTTTATTTATTTTTTTCTATAATTAATATTATCTCTTTATAACATTTATTGGCCTTTTACTATCAGGGTATCAGGAGGCTGTATCTAAACATGTGCTGAAAAAGTTCCTGATGCTGGTGTACTTTTTGGACAAGGCAAAGAGGTTACGGCTGATAGACCATGATCCTTGTCTCTTCTGTAAGAATGCTGACTGGAAGGTGAGATTTAGAGGTTAAAGGCCAAAGGTGGGGACCTCTGGAGCCACCTTTCTACTGACTCGAAACCTGTGCTACAAGGCACTATTGCATATTGATTATTGGCTTATAATGTTATCCAAAAAGTGATACAACATCAAGTATGGTTGATATGTTGATAAAACTCTACGGAATAGTATGGCTGTGATATGAGTAAGGTGTTCAAGAGAAAGACAACTGTTTTCGTAAGTTCAAAACATGCAAAACATATGTATTACTCAAAAAGCCATTTTATATGTGTATAAGAGATAACATCGCGCTTTGATGACCAACCTAGTGTATACGGTGTATGCGCCGTCAAACCTGCCTGTGAAATTTGCTAACTAACGGATATGCTTACTTAAATGATGTTTGTATTTGAAAATATGCAATGAAAAAAAAGTTTAGGTAAAAAAAACAGTTGTGTTTCCCTTTAAAAGCATGCAGTCACTCATAAGTAATATGAGTTTTGTCTTATGGTTAATTTTCAGTCAAGCAAGGAGCTGTTGTTTCAATTCTCTAAAGATTACCTGAGTGGAGAAGGAGACATCACGCGCCATCTTGGTTTCCTTGGTTACTCTGTCACCCAAGTACAGCTGCCTTTTGATGAGTTTGATTATGCTGTGACAAATCTAGCCGCTGATCTCAGAGATGGACTTAGATTAACGTAAGAATTTTAATTTCATTTGATAGTTGTCAAAACCCATATAAACGTGATAATTAATTTTAATTTTACCATCCCGGGGCAAGAAGATACAAGTAACAGCTTAAATGTAATATTCTCTGAAAATTGTTTTATGCAATGAAAATAATAAGTTTAGGTAAAAAAAACAGTTGTGTTTCCCTTTAAAAGCATGCAGTCACTCATAAGTAATATGAGTTTTGACTTCTTATTCTCTTGTTTGACTTCTTATTTTTGTGGCTGGGAATAAGACAGTCCCCTTTAAGTACATGTATATGTGGAAATCATACAAAAATACTCTGACAGTAGTGTACTAGGATTTTAGTATATTGGCGTAAGAAGTGAACATATCTTTGACAATTATCCAGTTGTTCTACGTTGAACTGCAGTCAAATAAAACCATCATTTATTATTTTGTGTACTAGTCGGGTAGTAGAATTACTAACAAAGACCTGGGACCTCTGCAGACGACTAAGAGTTCCAGCCATCAGTCGATTACAGAAAGTTCACAACATGGAGGTAACATTCAAGGCCTTGACTCAACACAGTCATATTACAGACCCCACTGATGGTAAGTGCGTTTTAATATAGGTAACGGACTCCGATTGCTCAGACAAAAATAAGCTTATATTCATCATAGCCTGGCTAATTTCAGTTTGTGTGAAGAGTTGCACTGCTGTATTACTTAGCACTGGAGGATATTAATTGTGCATCATTATGAAAACGCTTTACATCTATATTGCGTTAGTATCAATTATTGCTGGAATACAGTGCCGCAATATAAGTGAAATGCCCTTAAGCACAGCATGAAACACCCATCAATCACTCAACATATCCAAGTCCATTTAGAAGTTTTGACATTAAACATTTTGAAAAAGCATGAAATTATAGCTAATACGGAAAGAAAAAATTCTAACATAAAAGGATTTGTGCAACAAAAACTAAGTTACTGAAAAAAAAATTGATAATCTGTGTAGAAAGTCAGAATTCACCAAAACCTAGATTTGTCTACATGAATCATGATAATATTTAGTAATTATTGGTAGTTAAAGCAAAGAAAAAAAATGAATGCTATGATGAACTTAGTCCATATTGCCTGTTGGATTACACAGCCATTATCTATGTTAACTGTTCATGAGCACTGGGGTTAATATCAATCAATGACTCACTGCCCCCCGGTGTAGTCTGGAGTATTTGGTTATGTGAAATACACCAATAGGTCATCAAAATACACTTCGGAAATTAATATTCTGGGCTATGCTGTAACACAAAATTACACAAAATCCTAGGAAAATACTCTTCAACAATTAGATTTGTAACGGCAATAAAAGTGTCATTGTGCATTTGATTGACAGGTGGTAAAGTGAGCTGCAGAGATGTGGTGGACGGCCACAGGGAGAAGACACTGGCTTTGCTGTGGAATATCATCATCAATTTCCAGGTATTTAATTGACACTTTTCAGCCCTGTTAAGATCTCTCACTGATCAGGGGTTAGCTCTGTACACAAATTCTTTCATTATAGCAACTGATAAAAGTCGATGTTTTTATCTTTTTAGATTTGATTTAATATTTAGCAAAATATTTGAAACATCAAACAAATAAATGACTATTTTGATGATGGGTGTTATGCATGGAAGTGAAACCTATGTATCTTCTGATGAAGCCGTCATATGAGTTAAATAGTTCATCATTATTCCCTAATTAAGTTACCTAATAAGTGGTTTTGAAAGTATTCATTTTGGATTAAATGAGCGAGGCTGAGAGCACTTGATCCAACTGCTAGGGCAAATTATTGACATCCTCTCACATAGCTGTTCTAGTTGTTAATATGTGATTATCTCTCCACAGGTGGATGTGTTAATTGATGAAGATAAGCTGCAAGACGAGATCAATGTTCTGACCAGGTGTTTACGTGTCAGGAAATTGTGGGTTAAATTGAATGAGGAGCCCAGCTTAATAGGTAAAATATTTATAGTTTATACTGTTACCAGTATTACTACATCTCATAATAAATATTCAAATAAAATAGAAGATACTAATGCATGTATGTCTGGAAAAGTTCAATTATTTAGGAAATATTCTTTAGTAAGAAGAACAGGGGTTCCATGTTTTTATTATGTTCCAGACCTCCGGCTGTAGTTCAGTAATTCATCTGTTTGTCTAGCTGACTCTGATCCGAGTCCTTCTGTCAACCTCTGTCAAGGAAGTCTGACAATCACGGAGGTGCTTTAACAAGTTTGCCTCTCAGTTTTTTACACAGTATTTAAGTAACACTGAGTCAATAATTGACACTGTGTCTCCATATCAGTGAAATATCTTTGGATATGATGTTAAACCCTAATCAAAATAAAAGAGAAGTTTTACAAGTACACTGAGTGTAGTAAGAATGAAATGGTTTGATTTCGTCTTAACACATTGAGGTGCGGCTCTGAGGGTAATCGGCAGGACATTGGACTGCTGATCCTCCCATCCCCTCAGTCTGTAATTATAGGGAATTTCTTAAGAAATAACTGGGCGATGACAATGCAAAGTGAAGTACCCTTTAGCAGAAATTTGAACGCCAATCAATCAAGGAAGGGGACATAATTTGAATAACATATCTGTTTCCTGATAGACAAATCTCCTGGTGAAACGGACCCTCTAATGGACCTGCAAATCTGTCAGAAAAACAAGAAATTGAAGTTGCTTCTCTCCTGGGCAAGAGCTGTGTGTGCTTTCTACAAATTTAAGGTAAATGATGTTTGTCATAGAGCCCCTCAGAACTGATGACGGCTTGTAAGTCCACATTAAATCCTGGCTGTAATGTAGTCAGAATGGGAGTTTCTTTCATTAATCTCTTCTGTTAATACGTTACTGATTGTCTGGCTAAATAAGATAACTTGAGATATTACAAAAATTATTGTTAAATGTCATAATATAAAGGTCACCTTTGATTCCACTTATTTTGATAATTGGATAAATTAATTGAGTTAGAGTTCGATTGCTTTTAGTTAATAACTAGTTAACAAAAAAATTATCTAATTGTGTTCACACATCTTTAGGTGGAGAATTTTACAGTGTCTTTCTCAGATGGGCGGGGCTTCTGTTACCTTCTCCATCATTATTACCCTGGACTCCTCCCACTTTCTGACATCCACTCAGAAACAAGCATGATGTTTGATGATCTGTCACCTGACATGGATGATAGTTTTTCAAGCCCAGCAATACAACAGATAAGCTCAGGTAAGCTGTGGAAAGTCAGAATAAATACACCTACAGTTTATGACGGACATTACTGGTGACTGCTAATTCAACAGCCCCGTGAGGGAGTGGCTTGGCCATGGCCCTGCAGAATACTCCCTCAGCTTCCTGTCAATCGTAAGAGGCGAGAAAAGAGGTTGCTTTCTGTTGCCCTGGTGTTCGCAGAGCTAAAGGGTAACAGGAAGCAGATTTGTTTATGATGTTCTGTATTGTTGTCCGTCGTCATATAAGTAAAATACCCTTGAGTACGAGTAAAACACCAATCAAACAAACACACAAAGCTAATTCAACATGGTGTTCTGGTTAAAATCCAGATTGCTCGCTTGAAATGACTTTGAATTTAACATTATGTACTGCTAAAAATGAGAAATGCCCTTCGAAGCAACTCCAATAGTATTATTGTGGTATAAATTTATATATACGTATCGTGAACTATTTATGTGCACACTTCTTTTATGCAAAATTAAGATGAGGCTGTTGATTTTGAGTTACATTATATTCATAGCATTTTATAACTGGTAAACCGTTGGACTACTGAGCCTCAGATAAGTGAAAACCTCTTGATGATGTTAAACAACAATCAAATTAAATAAAAATTTAAGTTAGTGAAAATTAATTATTGTTTCTTTTTAAACAAGGATTTCCTATTTCATTCCTCTTTTTAGATTCCAATGAGACTGATGTTTACTACAAACTCCTGAGTAATGAAAGAGAGAATTTCAGAGTGCTTTATGAAAAGGTAACAAATTGAAAAATAAAGAATATTTGTTCTTCTCAGTGGTGAAATAGTAGATACGAGTCCTTATTCAGCGAACTTATTCAGCGGATTAGAGCTGTAAGTTTATAATTATCCTTATAACAAGATGAGCTATCTTCAACCATAAAGGTAGGCTCTCTAGAGACTCAATTCAGCCTTTTTTTTCGGAGAGGCCTTATGCCCCAAAACTTGGGCTGGGTGAAATTATGGTAAAATAATAAAAGTCCATTGTGATGTTATATTCTTCCTTAATTATTTTAACTTTCAGCCTTAGACAATTGGGCAGGTGGTTGGAGAGAGCTTCTTATTGCCGTGCCTGTTGACCATCAGGTATATAGGCGAGCCACAATTGCAGGGGTAGTTTTTACGAGGTTTCCTGGGTTTTTCACCGTAATAAGGCCAGATGCATGTTAAGTGGACAATCCGTTGTCATATAAGTGAAATACGCTTGAGTACGCATTAAATCCCAATCAAACAAACAATATTGTTGCCGTAGTGCTCTCAGATCTTATGGGAACAGGAAGCCGATCTGTTTGTGTTGTTTGTATTGTGTCGTGTTGTCCTGTATTTCTCCGTGTTGTCTTTGTTTGTTACTAGCAGTGTTAAGGGGGGTTTCCTTCACCCATTGGGCTGGCACGTCGTCATATAAGTGGAATACCCCTGAGTACGACGTTAAACCCCAATTTAAACCCCCAAATATACAATTGGCATATTGAAGTTTTGATAAATTGAGTGATGAGTATAGGTCTATGTCTGCTGCATTACAGAAAAGTGATGGTGATAAAAAATTTCCAACGTCAATGGTTTGGTCTTGGTTCCTTGAGTGCTGTAATTGAGACTGCTATTTTGTACACAGATTAACTTAGAAATGGTGATATCTTACTTTATTAGTCATTTATTAGGGATATATGTTTTAACCATTGTCTTATCATCTTTACTTCCGTAAGCCATGGCGTTAAGTGTCAATCAGTCAATCATATATCATTAAATGTAATGTGTTGACATGTGTATTTTGATGTATTAAGGTATCTGAACTTGGGGGTGTTCCGCTAATGTTGAAATCTCTGGACATGTCAAACACAATACCAGATGAGAGGGTTGTGATCACATACCTGGCCCATCTGTGTTCACGTCTACTTGATGTACAGCAGGAGATGAAGGCTGCCTGGGTTATACAGATAGCCTGGAGAAAACATCAAATACGACATCGGCAACAACAAATCTTAGTAAGTACAGTTAATGCTACATATTTATCCATGTCTTCCTCGCTTCACACTTAGCATTAAAGTTTTACATGCATGACAATAAGTGACATTTTGTATAAATAGTGAAACAAGCTAACTTATAACCAAGTTAAAATTCCATTTTAATATTGAGCTTTAGAATAAATAACAATGTCCTTAATTATTTTAGTAACTCTGTATGCTATTATATTTCTCAGGTGAGAACTAAAGCAGCGAGTTGTATACAGAAGAAGGTGAGAGAATTTCTCGCTCATCGAGGAATTGAAAGACAAAACAAAGCGGTTATAGTTCTTCAGACAGCTTGGCGATGTTATCAAGCACGATCAGTTTTTGAACAGTTAAAACGGGAGAAAGCTAATAAAGAGAAATTGACTGCTGTTAGCACTCTACAGGTAGGTCTTTTCTTTGAGACAATGCTGTTTCTGTTTTATTGGTATTTAAAGGTGTACTTTGTCTATAATGTACTCCTTAATCTTAATGTCCCTTGCCTAAAGGAAAAGGTTTGTCAATTTCAGCCAGAATTCAGTAGGTTTCTTGTTTAATTTAAATATTTATACACGTCTTCTTTCATTAGTTATAAGTTACCCTAACAAAGAGTGGAGGCAATTTGAATATCAAAAGTGCTCTGTAGGGCCATGAAATCAGAGACTTGGGTTTTTGCAGAGAGGTGACAGTGCCATAGAAATTATTGGTTGTTTTTAAGACTGAAACATCTTGTGATCTTCATTCAAATCAAGTTATGGGTGTTTGGAGGGAGATAACTGTTGCATTGGTGCTGTCTCACAGCTAACCTAAAGCTGATCTGTTGGGCATCTGTGATTCCATTTATATGTCCTGTCCTTTATAATCAAACACAATGACAGTCCTGTCAATGATAGTTTTCTTTACATATTTTCACAAGATAAATAAACTTTAAGACAGTTTAAAATTTCAACAAAAGAACAAACCAATCAACTGATGGCTGGCTGTAATATTTGCTTATCTGAGCATTTTTGTCTAGTGTCTAGTTATTTTTAGATATTCATAAACATTTTGTTAGAACATTATAAATATTACAAGAAGTCATGCTACTCAAACTTTTATTAGACCTGATATAAAAAGCCTTTTTCATAATCATATTTTGTTTGTTTATTTCAGAGAGCCGTTAGAGGGTTCCTAGATTATCAGAGGTATCAGGAGCTCCGAAGAAATGTGACTGCTTTACAAGCTGTTGCTAGAGGCTATTTAGTCCGCAGACAGAAACGTCAGGAAAGGTCAGTTAGAAAAATACAAGAGTTTTACAGAGGATGGAAACAGATGAAGATCTCAATGGACAATTACACCAAGATGAAGAGAGCAGCAGTTCTCTTACAAACAGTCTTCCGTAGGAAAAGGGAACATGACAGAAGGAAGAGAGCTGCTGTTGAAATTCAAGCCAGGTGGAAATCTATTCTTCAACAGAGGCGCTATTTGCGGATACGGCGATCAGCCATTGTTTTACAGTCCCATGTAAGAATGAAGCTAGCTCGTAATAAATATCAAACACTCTGCCAACATACTCTTAATCTCCAGCAGAGATACAGAGCGCAAGTTTCTATGAAGACGGCAAAACAACAGTTTGCGTCTATGAAACAGGCAGCTATTGTTATTCAAACTGTATGGAGAGGTCATGTCCATAGGAAGAAGTTTGAACGGCTTCAGTGGGCAGTTGTTGTCGTGCAGTCAAATTTTAGGGCATTTAAGTCTAGGATAAAGTTCCGTGCCTTGCGTCTAGCTACCGTTATCGTGCAGAGGCAGTACCGAGCCCAACAGCAAATGAGAAAGTGTCGCAAGGACTATTTGACCTTACTGAGCAGAAGAGACAAATCAGCAATAATTATTCAAAGGTCATTCCAAAGTTATATGACAAGGAGAAACTTTGTTAGAACTGTAGAAGCAGCCATTGTTATTCAAAGTGCATTCAGAGGTTTTAAGATTAGGCAGACCTGTAGAAAGATAAGAAGGTCTCTGATTACAATCCAGCAAGCCATCAGACAATACAATATAAGAAGACAGAATGAGAGAGCCCTAGAATCAAAGGCTGTTATTACATTACAATCTACATGGAGAATGTACAAAGAGAGACAATACTTCCTCCTGAAAAAAAGATCTACCCAGACAATCCAATCAGCTTTCAGATCATATCTGTGCCGTTTAAAGTTTATTAATTTACGTAAATCAGCACTGACAATTCAGAGACGCTATAGAGCTTTCAAACTGGGCGAGGCAGTGCGTTTGGAAATGGATGTTATGATTGGAGCTGCAGTAACTATCCAAGTGGCATGGAAACGATATTGTGCTGTGTGTCGCTATGAAACTACCAAAGCTTCGGCTTTAACCATTCAAAGATGGTGGCGCACATTGTCTCAAAGGAAAAGGTTCACAGAAATGAGACATGCTACAATTACTCTCCAAAGACATTTTAGAAATTATCACCATTCTAAGGCAGTCAGGGAAAAGTTTTGCTGTCTTAAAAGTGCTGCCATCTGTCTGCAAAGAGCATGTAGGAGAAGACAACTCTTGGTTAGACATGTCATCCTAATGCAGGCCAGAAGAAAGGGTCTGATGGAAAGGCGAGAGTTTCTCAAGAAGAAACAAGCTTCAGTAGTGCTCCAAACACATTACAGATCCTACAAGATTGCTAAAGAAGGGAAATTGATATTGGAAAGAAAATCTAATGCGGCCGTTTTAATTCAATCTAATTGGAGAAGATTTGCTGTACGCAGACAGTATATAAAAACACGAACAGCTACAATTTCAATACAAGCAAGATTAAAGGGTTGCATAGAACGAAGACGCTACTTAAAATCAAGACAATCTATTTTAACTCTTCAAAACGAGTTCAAAGCTTATCTCGCCAGGAATCACCAGCGGTCCAAATACATTCAAATGAAGTCTGCAGCAGTCACTTTACAATCAACCTTTCGTGGATGGAAAAGCAGAAAGTTGTTTAACGCCAAGAAATTGGCAATAATTCGTATCCAAAGAAAATTACGAGCAACACTAGCCAACAGACATTTGATAGAATCATCCATATTGATTCAAAGAGCCTTCCGATCATCTAGGGTCATGAAAGCTGAACGTCAAATATTTCTGAAGAAAAAGTCGGCTGTGGGAACTTTACAGACAGCCTGGAGAAAGTACCAAATGAGGAAAGCGGCTCATGAACGAAGATGTGTTGTGAAAATTCAGGCAAGCGTCCGAAAATATCTTGAGCAGAAACACTATTTAGAGAAACGTAGGGCAGTCGTATCCTTACAGGCTGTTTGGAGAAAGTTTAGGTGTCAACAAGATTTTATAAGCTTACGGAAAGCAGCCATCTCAATACAGGTTCGGTACCGGGCCATGAAAGTGGCACAGCGACAGCGAAACCATTATCACAGGATACTTAATTCAGTTGTCAATATCCAAGCATTTTCAAGAGGCTTTCTTGTACGAAAACAAATTCAGCAAAAGCACAAAGCTGCGGTCAAAATTCAAACATGCTGGAGGCAATTTCATCTGCAGAAGGAACTAAATCTAAGGACGGAAGCCGCTATCAAAATAAAAAGATGGCTTCGCTGTCAAAAACTGGGAAAATCTCAACAAAAGAAGTACCAGGATATGAAATGTTCTGCTGTCAAAATTCAAAATGTATACAGAGGATATAAAGCTAGGAAGGGATTCGTCACAATGAAAACTTCTTGTATTGTTATACAAAAATACTTTAGAGGCTATCAGCAACAGAATTATTACAAGAAGTTAAGAATATCTGCCATAACATTACAAACACAAGTGAGAGCTAATCAGGCAATGGTCAGAGATCGGAGTGAATTCCTTAAGGTTAAGTCTGCTGTCCTATGTCTTCAGTTAGCTTTCAGAAACAAGAAAAGGTGCCACGAAATGAAATTAAATAGATCAGCTGTTAGAATTCAGTCAACTTTCCGAGGATATAGGGAAAGAAAGAAATTCTTACTGCAGAAACGTTCCGCCGTTTTGGTACAATCATACTATCGTGGCTATTCTGCTAGATCTAGATATCAAAGACTATGGTGGGCCAGTATGGTCATCAAACGCTGGTGGCTTCAAGCTAAACTGAAACAACGAAAGGAACAAGAATTGCAACAACAACAGGAGCATGAAAGGCGTTGTTTGGCTGCAAGTAAGATACAGCTGTGGTTTAAACAGGTCAGAAGTACTCGAGCACTTCGAAAACAGTTCCTTCTTATTCGTTCTTCAGTTGTTAATTTACAACGTTTAACAAGAGGTTATTTGGTAAGAAAATTCATATCAAGGACAAAGGCATCAATAATAATTCAGAAGAATTATAAGGGGCACTGTGCTAGACTTTCTTTCCTCCAATACAGAAGAGCCGTAGTAGTGATTCAATCCTGGGTGCGTTTGTACCAAGCAAAGAGACTTGTAGAAAAGCGACATTTCGCTGTTCATATACTTCAAAGAAACATAAGGGCCTACCTGTTCTGCTCACATGTTCGCCAAGCTGCACAGCTTCGAGATTTGTCTGCCACAAAAATCCAGGTGTGGTATAAAGGTTTGATTGAGCAACGATATAAGAAGCATTTTGATGCTGCTGTGAAGATTCAGTCCTGTTACAGGGGAAAAGCAAAGAGAAGTAAATTCCTCAAATTACGATGGGCTGCTATTGTCATTCAGAGAGCCCACAGACATCAACAAGCCCTGCGGGACTACTACTGTCTTCAGGAGGTAAGAACTATAAGTCATTAGGTCCTCATCATTGATTGCTCTTGCAATATAAGATATTTCACAATATATGTTTTTTTGATTGTATACAATATCTTTTTTGGTTGGTTGAATAGAATTCGAGCTGCCCTGTGCTCTCAGGGTTAAGTATGGCCCAACATGAAGCTCATCTGTTTTTTTTGTCTTTTTCTAGTGTCTTATGAGTGCTCTAGCCCCATTTGTTGCCAGCTATGCCAAGTAAGGTTTTGACCCACGGCCGTGGTTTAGTGGTAGCAAGTGTGCTTCTTAATCCTACTCTAATTTACTTTTCACTGGATTGAGTCCGTCTGTTGACTATCACGTATATGAGTGAGACACTCTACTATGGCGCCGGCAATTGCAAGAGGTGGCTTTTAGGATTGTTTGATTGGCTTTTAGGAGGTTTCCTCCTCTTTTTCCGTCGTAATTAGGCTAGGAACAGTCAGAAGTGGACAATCCTTCCTTATATAAGTGAAATACCCTTGAGTATGATTGTGTTAAACACCAATCAAACAAATTTTATTATTTACATTACACAGATGTTAACTTGTCAGAATTTTCTTTCCATAACATTCGCATATTCCTGGACTGTTATTTTTATTTTTTTTTTTGAAGAATATGTATTATGTCTTCCTTGAATGTTGTGTTGGTAGATGTATGCCGTACATCGTCAGTCAGTTGTGGCAGAGTTTGTGTTACGAGCTAGGAGAGCGGTGTCAGCCATGGTGGTACAGAGAGCATACAGGCGTTATCAGCAAATACAACGGGCAAAGAAAAATCTACATTGTGTTCTTAAAATACAGGTAATAATCCTTCATTTGAATCAGGTGTTTAGCTTAGCCAGAGAACCAAAGTATGGTGTCCAAAATCAGGGCTCGAAATGTGTATCTAAATGCCGGACAAGACCGGCAAAATATGGGGATGTCCGACAACTTTTTCTGTATCTCGGACATTTGTCCGAGACGAAAATGTATGTAATAGAAGCCTTTTT
>JAVFBW010026986.1:0-18495 GCA_034783835.1 Mopalia ciliata
TATTTGTGTCCGTCGTCATATAAGTGAAATACCCTTGAGTACGACGTTAAACACCAATCAAACAAACAAACAAACATCATATAAGTGAAATAAAGCATTGAGTACGACGTTAAACCCCAATCAAACAAGCAAACAAATATTACGAGCGTTTTTGTTAAATCTCCCGACAATTTAAATGATAAGTATATAATAATATGAGCTCACCACTTGTCCACATATAGGCAGCAGCAGGGTTATTGTTGCTGAGTAGCTTACAAACTCTGTCAGGAAGGTCGTAACTGATGTTATCACCAGTGTAAGTAACCATGGCTCTAGGGTGACACAATTTTCAAAATACGTTCCAACTAATTGCGTCAACCCAGAAACCTGAAATTAAAAGACAAGGACTCCTGATTTTCTACTTAAACTTGTATTGTTTGTATTGCATATTTTCAAAGACATATAGTTTTGCACTTACAATCGAATTAACATAGCCGTTAATTAGTTTATTTAAAAAGAGGAATTGACGTTTTTGTTCGCAAAATGAGTATACACATTTTTTAACGCAGAGGTTTTTTAAATATAGTATTATTGAACTTTCAAAGCAGGCAGTGATGTACAGATAAATATTTTGATAGAGTTTTGTCATCAACATATATTATTACAGCATTTAATATTACAGAACAGCTTCCCCTGCTTAACAGTTTGATTCCTATTATTTAGATGGATATCTCTAGGACTTTTTGCAATAAAAAACTTTTCTAAATCATTTAAAGATAGAGTGAACGATTGGAGATAAATGTCCACCTTGCATTAAACCTTTTTTTTACTGTCTAGGAATTACAAATACTTAAATACAACTCGTACATCTTTTGCTACATATAATTGAATATGATGTGCCTAAACAGACGATCGTAGAGTTGAGAACTCGCCTGGGTTCTCTTTTTTGGTTATTTGCACTCCTTTTAATAAATTAATTAAATATCTTATTAAGCTTAACATTACCAGTGGTTAAATAGGTTTGCATGACCGGCTTTTACAGAACAAACCTAGCGGCCTTTGTGTGGGAGAAAAAAATAGCTGCTAAAGCTATAATCTAAATGGAGGCATTACCCATCAACCTGTATTTTATGTATATCATGCTGATAACATTGACAGTACATTCAGTACATTCAGTGAACTGGCCACTCAAACATCCAATTAACTTACCTGTGAGGCGCGAACCAAAGAGAATGCTGCTCCTACAAGCAATATAATCCCCCAAGGCATGGATCTCTCAACATCAGGCCACGTTAACAAAGGGGCGAATCGAGAATCTTCTGGAGAATCTTCTGGAGAATCTTCTGTAATATCATTATTTTCGTTTATTTGAAATAACGATTTTTCAAAAGACTACAGACGGAGTTATCCAAATTACAGACCAACAAGACGTTCCGGTAGCTCAAATCAGACAGTTATTTTAAACGTTTTTCATTAAGATGTCTTTATGAGCTGTGGTGACGGTGAATAACATCATCAAATTGTGTTATTTAGCTGTTCCTATTCAAATTATTTTTCTATGAAGTTTGGGGAAAAAACACCTTTATATCGATAACATTACAAGTAAAGACGCAATCAAATATAAGTCATGGCTATTGTCTTTTTTCTTATCCCAATATGCCTGTAGGTTTATTAAAACATCCAAATAATCATTATAACGAACAACATGTTGCAGGAATGGCACGAAGTACTTCACCACAAATGCAAAACATGAAAGAAACTTTATAAGGTAAATCTGGTGTGAACAAGAACAGATTCCAGATACACGCACTGACTGTAGAATTTCTTGATCATCTCCTCATCGTCTCTACTACTTTTCATGGTCCACGATAATTCAAACCGTATTTATGCCGATACATAGTAAACAGTTACAGTTCTATGCATTGGTGTCACGTTTGTTTGTAATGTTTTGCCGGCAATAAATCTCAAATAATCAAATTGTCATAGAATTCTGCCGATAAAAATAACGCTAGGTCACTGGGGGCCCTGT
This sequence comes from Mopalia ciliata, assembly GCA_034783835.1. Lineage (NCBI taxonomy): Eukaryota > Metazoa > Mollusca > Polyplacophora > Chitonida > Mopaliidae > Mopalia > Mopalia ciliata. Next base: position 2,009 of record JAVFBW010026986.1, read on the forward strand.
GATTACATTCCAGTCATGTTACGGCTTCACATAATTACAGTTGAAAACACATAATTGTTGCAGTTTATATATCTTTCGTCTAAAAACAATTGCGTATGGTCTAACGGCTTCACGTAATTAAAGTTTAAAATTAATACTTGTTTCTGGTTTGTATGTAGTAAGGTTGGAGAAAATGAATGTTATTTGCCCAGAAAATATTTTAATTTGCCCGAATTTCGCTCGAAAAAAACAGTGCAGGGTCCCTACGTCTATGATCACCTTCCAGATATATTAAGGTTTTGCAGAAATACAGTTGAAAATACGTAATTGTTGCTCGTTTATATATAATCAGGTTGGAGACAAGAAAAAAATAGCAGTTCTACATATTGACGTTTTGGTCTGATATTTTGTCCGAAGATATCTTAATTTGCCTATTTTGCTCGCAAAAAAGCGAAGGGTTTGGGGATCCTACGGGTACAGCGGTGTGATGTATTGATACGGCGTGCGTATAAAGTGGCAAAACCTTTGGGAACTATCCACAGCCGTTATAAACATGACCCATCATGTCTCGGTTGTTATCTACATTACCCCCACCTCCCCGCCTGCCCCCGTCCTCGCAATGCCTTGTATCCTTTATCATCGGACGTAACTTATTCTTTAGTTAACAAATTTATCTATGTGACTGTCTCTAGATGTTGTTTATTATTTTTAAAGGAAAATAAAGTATAAAAGGGGAAACATATTAAAATAACACGGATATTATGTTATTTGTCTTCACATTTCGAATAATCAAACTGGCCAGGTTTAAAAATTTTATGAAAAGTATGGTGTTTTGATTAACTAACTTGTCTTTTATATTAAATATAAAACAGCATAAACTCAGTTTCCATAAAGAAGCTGTGCAAGAGATTTCGCCGGTATGATGAACAGGAATGCCACTAACAGAGCAGCTGGTCCGGAAGCTCCCACATATCTGCACAAAACATTGATATATTTATTTCAACAATTTATCACTAATACAGGAGATCTTATGTAAATTTAGGCAAGACAGAAGTTGTGAACAAAATGGCTACTTAACTGTATAACTGATTCCAGATAGGCAACACTAAAGATTTAGCAATACGATAGTTTTCCTGTAAGACAATAATGGAAAATTGAATTGGATCGGAACAAAAATTTCTTCCAGTGTTAGGTGAAGAAGAATGATTATGGTGGAAGCATATTATGCTTGGCTAGAGTGATTGTTTAATTGATTGGTGATTTAACCTGTGCTCAAGGGTATTTCACTTAAGTGACGGAGCTGTATTCCAATAATAATTGACGCGTAAACAACCATAATATGTTGATCAAATTGGAAAGTAAAGATAGCATTGTTACACTTACAATAAGCTGCATTTAGCCCGAGTACTGAGATGAATCGAAATAAAAATGGTAAAATGGTCAAGGTTAAAAAGGAATAGTACATACATACATACATACATACATACATACATACATACATACATACATACATACATAATTGAGAAATTTTGGCGGCTCCATTCAAATGAATGTTGTGCGCCAAGGAATAGTACAGCCCAATAATTATACTTTTGGTCTGGAATAGTTTGGATTCAACGCCATGTTAAATGTTATTTTGCTCATAACAACGGCCGTAGAATGAACGTGGGTGGGAACTATTTTGTGTAAGCATATTTGTTGAATATTTTGGTGAAAAACTATATATGAAGAACAATAATGACAGCTGTCATTCATAAATCAGGCTACTGACTACGACCTGTAGATTAATTTTTTCACGTACCTTTAACGAAATAATCACGTACCCGATTTTGAAAAGAGAATTCCATCCAGGAACAAAGTAAAGATCTTGGGTTATAAAGAAAACAATTAGCATAGCCAGAAATCCCACCGACATAAGTTGCGGATAACTGAAAATAGAATTTAAAGTAAGCACATCGATGCTGGTTATCAATAATTATATCTCCATTCTGACAACGTTCTGGCTATGTTCATACACACGTCTGTTTTTAAGCAAAGTCATTCACTAGATCTATAGGAATAACCTTGGCACAAGGGTGATGCTCTTTACCCGTGTTACTTACTGCAGGAGTGTTCTATCTAAGCCTGTGCGACCGCTAGAGTGACTTAACTCTTGTATCTAGAGGATGGATCCAACAGAAACCGATGTTACTACTGTAGTGATTCAACAATAATTGGTGTCACCACTGTAGGGATCCAACAATTACCGGTGTTACCACTGGACGGATTCAACAAACCTGGAGTTAACACTGGATGGACCCAACACAAACCGGTGTAACCAGTTAGAGAACCCAACAGAAACCGATGTTTCTCCTATAGTGATTCAACAAAAATTTGTGTAACCACTGTAGGGATCCAACAGAAACAGGTGTTACCACTGGACGGATCCAACAGAAACAGGTGTTACCATTGGATGGACCCAACACAAACCGGTGTATCTACTGCAGGGACCCAACAGAAACCTGGAATTCCACTGGAGGGATCTAACGGAAACCGGTGTAACCACTGGGTGAACACAACTGCAACTGTTGTAACCACTGGAGGGATCCACAGAAACCGATGTTCCTAATGTAGGATCCAACAAAACTTGGTGTGACCAATGTAGGTCTCCAGCAAAAACCGGTCATACCACTGGACTGATCCAACAGAAACCTTGGATTCCACCGGATGGACCCAACAGAAACCGGAGTTTCCCATGGGGGGACCCAACAGAAACCAGGGATTCCATTGGACGAATCCAGCAGAAACCGAAGTTACTACTGGACCCAGCAGAAACCAGTGTAAATAGCGGAGGGACCCAACAAAAACCGTGTAACCACTGGATGGACCGAACAGAAAGCAGAAAATCCAATGGAAGGATGAAAGACGAACTGGTTTAGCCACTGCAGTGATCCCTCAGAAACCGGTGATTTCACAAGTGTAACCACTGGAGAGACCCACCCAAACCGTTGGAACTACTGGAAAGTACCAATAGAACGCAGCCGTGTACTAATAGAAACATGGTTAAACAACGAAACGTCCCAGAAGAATCCTGAATGACCCTCCAGAGTGTGTAATTAACAATGAATCATAATTCGAACAGACAAAAAAGGAATATTTTTTTAGGGTGAACATGAATTGCCCAGCTTTTAATTATCACTGCTTAATTGGTAAGTTTATGGGAGGCGATTCTCAAACGAGAGACTATTTTCATTACATTGTCCGGATGGGTAAATCATATCTATTGTTTATGCCTTCGTCATTGATCGCTAAAATAAGAACTATTAGTGTTTTAGGCTGACGATTAGTGCTTTTTCGGAGTGTACATGAAGCTATTTCGCCTTCAACAAAACTGGCGAATAAAACAGCCTTTCGTGTTTCCACATCATAGATGATTTACACGGGTGACAGATTAAAACAGATGCGTCACATAACTCTATGTCTGAAGACACGACCAGTGCCTTAAAAACTTGGTTAATTCAGGCTTAGAATGGAATATAAACAGAACTAGAGCAACATTTTATGGATACAGTACGATATCACAAAGAAATGAGTTAACAACTTGCCTCCATGGTCCCATACTCTTGTACTCGGCTCTTATGTGTTCTTTAACTCTTAGTTCAGCTTTCTTCATGGCGTCTGTAGCTGTTGCCCGTCTAAACAGGCCTCTGCGGTAAGGCAAATATGAACAATGGTCTGTTTAAAAGGCTAATTACATAGACAGATAATATTTGTCCTATGTGTGATTCAGAAGCGGTATTATTTTAGTATTTGTTTTTAAAGTGATCATTTACTAAAACTGTGTGCGCGACAGTTAGTTGCCTACTTTCTGTTGACTTTGGACGACCTATGAATTTGCCAGATGGGTTTGTTTTGTTGGTGAAAAGATTGAGATGAACCCCAAGCGGTTGCTTCTTAGAACTGTAGCCATGTTGAATACTGGAACACTTTGGCGCCATTGCTGCTTTTACATCACCAACAAAAAGGATATGCTAAATCATTTGAATGCATCCAAAGGGTTCTTTTTTGAAGATCTTTGTTTTTGTTAAGTTGTCAGTATGAGAAATCCACATGTTGGCGATATTTGAGCTCATTTCCAGCTGGAGTCACAGTGGATCTCTTGTAATAGCTCAGTCTTGTCGGCTGTGAGTCCTATTACTTTTGAAAAGTTTAATGTGCCCAAAGAAATTCATCAGTATCTCGTGTGTCTTTTATAATCGTATGTGCAGCTATCGCAGAGTATTAGGCCTACCTATCCAAGGCTGGGTGTGTGAGCCATATAAATGAGCAAATCTTGTCTCTAGTGTGTTGGGTCTAAGATCGTGGATCTTTACATTGATATGTAGTGACAAAAAACATAAATGTATACAATCACCTACTAATAATAGACACTTAGCATATATTTGTGAAAAAGCAACATTTTTGCATGTGACTTGAACCATAATTGAGTGACCAAATTAGCCATAACGCGGTTTTGAAATCCCAAACAATTAGGACATAATTGTTCATAACTGATAATTACGGCATATCTGATCTAGTTCACTTTATCTTTTTTTTTTATACTTTCATCCCCTTTCAGGTTCAATTATTATCTCGGCGATCTTTGACACAAGTTCATATGAGTTTGACAGCCTTGGGTACTTGTTTTAACACCAATTAAACAAAAACACAAATATAAAATTTGTTCTTGGTCAAGCTTCTTTGTTTCAAGACTTAGTACAACAATTTTAAATGTAAAAAAAACGAACACCAAAGGACAATAGATATAAAAGAACACTCACTTTCCATGAAGGAAAAGTATGACGAACCAAATCCAACCGAGTATTACCACAACAACAGCCACCGGCAGCGTGAAGACCATCCAGCTGATGAAGGTCACCGGAGACTCGAGACCATACTGGCGATAAAATCTGTGAGACCGAAACAGTTAATAGAAACAAACGTATAGCTTGCTGCTAAAATGAGCAGAAAAATATCTGATCAATATGCAGAACTATAAACAGATTCACAGACATCTTGCAAAAGCATTACCAAAAACAAATTGAACAAAATTATTGAATTAGATTGTCAACGAGTCCGTAACCTTTTTGTAATCTTTTCCGCCTTATGGTTTACCATATAGGTTTTACAGAGCATTTAGGATAGGTTTCTCAACCATATGTGTTAATTATTTGTTTGTGTATGTCAACAATAATTCTCGTACTTATTATCATAGGACTACATTGTTTCATTTGTACACCTACCAAGTGTGTACTGCACAAATATCTATATCAAAAAGGTTGGAGTATTTGCCCTGCTTCAATCACGGTCAAGGCAACTTCATCATTCTCTATTTTAAAGTTATAGCAAAGACATCCGGAGCAATCAGACTTTCCTTTGATGATATATAAGAAGAGCCCCCCACAGAGGGGACACCTTCTATTGTACTGCCCCGTATTGTTCATTCCACGATAGACTGGTTACTAATACGTTTAATAGCCTATGAGAATTATATATGGCAACTTGAGCTGTAAGACTATCAAAACAGTAAGTGGTCGTGTTCCTACTGGGAGGTTAGCTCGACCATGATGAAGTTGTCCGGGGCGCCAGTCAGCGTAGCCGTGGAACCAAGCGATGTTCCGTAGGCGATGCAGAGAGCCAAGGCTTTGTATAACCGGTTAATTTCGTCTTCATGGGCAGCACTGCTGGAACAAACAGAGGATTGCAATTGGTCTTTGAATAAATGATCAATCAGGGAATCAACAGATTAAACTGGGTGTGTTATACACTGGGATTGCGTACCTGTGTTCTCCACAGTAGTACAGCAATACAAAAAGGCCTTCTCTGTAATCAATTAAATTTTGATTAGTGAAATTCAAACTATTTGATTCAGTTGCAGAAAAGAAAAAGTCGACTTATACCTTGTTTCCTCCAGCCTAATTTCGTCGTCTGAATCTATGCTCGCCTTGTCAGGCTGGACGTTTAATTCAATGTCTGAAAAAAAATAGTGGCATGATACAAATCCGTAGCAAAACAAAAAATAATCAAGTTTTGGGGACATTTCAAGAGTAGCCAAGTCCAGGTCCTAGCCAAGCCCTGCTTGTTTAAGCTATTTGTTTTGGTTCTTAATTCGTCATACAAATCGCTATAACCCTTTTTTCAGTGATTGATTCATCCTCTTTTGAAGGCATATTTATTTTTGGAAATAAAACAGAATAAATCATGGGCTTAAATTTTCACTCACGACCAGAGCCGTCAAGATAATTCGGGGGTGCTTGATTAATTGATTGATTGATTGATTGATGTGTGATGCATATAAGGGTATTTCGCTTATATGGCGGCGGTGTATTCCAACAATAACTGACACTAGCCCAACCATGCAAGATGTAAAGCGTTTCCATATTGTTTGAAAGATAATTCCTACAGTGTTAATTAAAACAGCACTGCTACTCTTCAAACAAACTGCCCTTAGCTAGATGGCAGGTGTGGTTGCATCCCAGTTGTCACCGTCTCACTTTCTCAAACTTATGGTATATGATTCCGGTTTTCTGTCGTGCAGGCAAAACAGTGTAAGATGGGACAATCCGTCGTCGTACAAGTAAAATAATCAATACAACAAATATAGCGCCTTCGTCAAACACCAGTCAATCGAACAGAAACCAATCGCATTATAATTCCAATATTTTATAAACGTCAGTATTGCAAAAATTCAGTAATAATTAATATGTGCCAAGTAAAGTAAATGTAAATTAATACTGATATTTACCTTCTACATGATCCACAAAGCGCAGTTTGTCTATCAAGCTGCGAACGATTGGAAGCATTAAAACAGCCACCCCGGCTGTGATGAACATTGATAGGAGAGCCGTGGTTGCCAGCATGCCTAATATCAACCTAAACAAGGAATACGTATTTATGTAACTCACCTGTTATCGTTGATCATAAATCTTTTCGGGTCTTGAACATCATTGAATTATAGCTTCATTTGTATTACTCATAACAAACAACGATTGCTACTACGAGGAACGAATAAGTCATTAGGAATGAACATTCAGATTTTACTGTCAGCCGTTCCCGGTTTACCGTTGACGGTGGCAAAATACAGCCGAAAAATACACCTCAAGATAAATATATTTTGTGCAAGTAGCATACTTTGAATTCGGTATGTGTTTACAAATGTTACCATTCATACATGTACCTGGGGATTTTTTTTAGTAATTAGTGTTTACAAATGTTATCAATCATAGATGAAGTTTTGTTAGTAATAAGAACCGACGTATTACCAGTTTTCTATTTATTGAAGGACAAGCTTCAAACCCCGTTATTCCACATGAGCCACTGTTCATGCGCTTGTAGACGAACCATTGTAGCACCTCTACTGGCACAGTTACTCTACAGTAGTGTTTCTTTCGCGGGAAGAAACATCTCCACATTTAAAAGCCCAATTTTGACTGTGGTCTGACATGTTATCAAATGCTAACTTGTTTAATTTTATTGCAATATAAAACAAATTTTCGCTGAGGAACGACCAAGAAAGTGTTATCTCAAAATAATGAAATCACTGTCAATGTTCCATTCCACAAAGACACAATAAATTGTTTTTTGGAAGAATTCTTTCATACTGTTTTTATTTGGTGATACCCCCTTTTTTTTTATTTACTTTGGCACATAACATATGTGTTACTCACCAGTGTGGTTTTGTTCCAAATAACATGAGTATACCGAGAGCTGCCCGTTTATGAAGGCCATATTTCTCAACTACGGCCACTATCCCAAATATACAGATTACAGTGATGGACGGGTCCTGCAAAGAAATAAGCATTATTTTCATTCCCCGATAAACAAAAAAATAAATAATGCATTTCATAACTTAACAGCATTGTAATCCACGAAATAAGCGAAACTGGCATTGTATTTACCAAAACAACACCCGGCAGTATTGTATTTCACAAAACAAAAATCAATACTTTGAAATTAGAGAAAAATAATAAAATGTCACCACAATAAATATTTTTCTTCAAATCATAGCAGTTAATACACTTACACTTTTTAGACAGTTATTGCATCCAAGCATATCGCATACAAGCGTATGTACATCATGCGATATATGAATGGATGTCCGCGTAGATGCATAAGGAGTGCCATATTCACCCACCATTTCCCAATCAGGGACCCTCTGACACACATATATTATTGGTCATCTGTGATGCAAACAACCCAACAAATATGTGTTATGTTTTAAGATAGTTATATTTTGACCTGAACTTTCCAAGCAACAACGTTATGACGGTTGAAACTGAATTTTAGTTATTGCAGTTGTCTCAGTCCTGGTGTTGGCCATTTGGCCTGGAACAGGGTTAACAGAGATATTTTGTTTGATTCAGTAAGAAAGACTTCAAAGAATGTATATAAAATTGCAGAAATAATAAAACTTACCTTGATATATTGGGAGCAGATCTCTGATGCCGGTAAGACCCCTAAAGCCGGAAATATGAGCACTGGAAGTAGTGAGGTAATCGGCAGCGGAAAAACCTCTAATACCCAGTACAATATTAAGATGGCGACTCCATAGGCACACCTGCCAGACTGGAACAGAATTAACTCAATGACCATATGAAGGACTCTACCGCTAGTCAGAAGTAAAAAATGCGACTCTTTATATTTATCGTGGCTTTTGCGGGTACATGTATTTCCAAAGGATGGTTATAGTAACATCAATTATATTTAGAAAGAGGAGGACTTCAAGATTCTAAATATAATACCATATTATGATTCATTTTATTTTATATAAGCTTTTATAAAGGAAAAACTCAAATATGTTTTTTTTAAATTAATTGTTTTTCTCAGATGGTGGGGATTTTTGTCAAAACTTGCATGTCTTTGTAGATAAGTATTTAAACTAAAATACGGTATACTGTTATTCCCACTGAATAGTTTGACATAGTAGACCAAAGACACAACTCCGAGAAACGACAAGATACGCATGTTAAGTTTCTATCTTTCGGTTTATTAAACCATCATCAGGAAATGATGATGGTTTAATAAAATGAAATATAGAAACATGCGTATATTGTCGTTTCTCGGAGTTGTGATTTCGTCTACTAAAATATTGTCGTAGGGGTTTTCTAAATTCACGTAAGTTTTTGTACAAAAGATAAAAATATGTGTAAACAAAAACATGTTGCATTATCACTATTTTGAAAAAAAGATTTTAGGACGTAAAAAGTTTACCCTTGACTAACGGTCCTTAATGGTTTAGATCATTTCCTTACATCCATAAGTTACCAAATGACCACCATACTTTATAAATGTCCTAGTCGGAGAATCACAAAAATATAATTATAAATATAAAAAAATAAATATAAAGTTGCACCCTTGAACAAGTCCTCAGCACGCAATGTGCATTCTCACCTGTGTGATATTTCGTATGACCTCAACACAATTATTGGTCTGTTTATAAACCTTCCATAACCCAATCTTTTCACTTGGACAGCCGCTCAAAACCTCATGTATAAGGAATGATAGGGTAGTAAAATTATACTTACAACACCCTCAACCTTGTAGAATATTGGTAGTAAGATTATCGGGCCCAGCAGAGATAGGATTATAGTCTTTAGATCGGCCAGGGTCTTCATAATCCTCTTGACCTGCATTTTCGAGCCTTCTGTCTCCTGCGGAATACTAGTTTCTATAATCAAACAAAAATATTTACATTATAGCGTACCGCAACGTGTGTAGGCATACTCTAAAATACATATTGCTAGCGACACTGTCGAGGTACTCTGTCCAAAGATGTAGTTTATTTTATGTCCATGGATAAGGACAAACACCAAATACAAATGTCTGATCCATTCATCATTGGTCGTTATTCATTTATTTATCTGAGCCATACAAAAGTGCAAGATTTACATCTTCCTTTAAGTTATTGAAAACATATCTTAGAGATGACGTAATATTTCGTGTCAAGTCCATGGAAACCGTGTTTGAACTTCACATTCAAAATATAGTCCCGGAAATCTTCTACAATATAAAAATAAACGAGTATAAATACATTTGGACTCACTGTAGTAGTAAAAATCTCAATTACTGTCTAGTTGAATGGAGTAACACTTTCACTATGCTACCAACAAATTTCAACGACAATCTGTCGCGTCTTCCAATCTGGGATCAGGTATGTATATTATATCCCAGTTCCAAGGCATATGATGGCCAGGCCAGTTTAGGTGTACTTAAAAGCTTTCATGGTGTAACAGAAGATACATCGCATGGAATTACTGGTTCATGTTTGAAACGTTCGCATATTTACACAGAGTGTCTGCCTCGGCGGGTTTTGAGTTTACTCATGCTGTCTAAATACATCAAACTTACCGGTACAACTTAAACACAATCTAACCTGTTTGTGTGTGTGGCTGTGTGATGGTGCGCGCACGCGTGTGTGTGTGTGTGCCTTTGTTTTTTTGTTTATTTGTTGGATATGTGTTTAACGCCAAACGCGAAGACAGTCTACATTCGTGGCGAGTGAATTGCCGTCTTGTCGTCGAAAATCGGGAATAAACCTCGTAACCCCCCCTAGCAGTATAAGCTGTCAAAGGAAATATTCCCGTTCATACATGTACCTCCGGGATAAGTATGTTGTCAACCCAGTGCATTCAAGTTAATTCAATTACCTGAGGTGTTGTCAATTGAACCATGTTGCTACCACCAGATATTTTGGACCATATACAGTTGAAATATTTGTAGTTAAGTTGATCCCAAATAACTTTTAATATGGGGACAGCTGTAAATAAGCTATATATAATAATTCACTGTGCTAGAGTGTCGTTTACTCATGCCCTGGTTATATTTTTATACATGTGTAACCAAATCAGTACGTACTTCTTTACAATTATCAGGATAAACTTACCTCGGAATTAATATGAACAGTGTGGAGATGGGAGATAACTCTCGTTTTCGAACAGCACTGGTTTTCGAACAGCACCGGTTTTCGAACAAGCCATTATTTTCTCTTGGTTTTCTGCATTTTTTTGATACAGAATGAAGGAAAAGTGTAAGATCAGTATTTCGTCAATAACTGAAAAAACAGCATCTCCAGAGAAATGTTAATTAGGACTCTTTTTAAACAGTCATGTGACTGTTTAAAACTGCTTATAAGGATTCGCCGGGAAAATAAAATGATGTAGACTATAATAAAAATACTGAATAAACCCGTCGCCATATATAATATTCAATCTTTATTTGTCACCTTAACTGGCATTTTTCATAAAAGAATGTATAGTTTTGTATTATTGACTGTAAATATATGCTAGTGTTCTATTTTGGCAGTCTGTACTCAATGACCTATATATATCTGAGGTTTGTTTTGTTGTTGTTGTATCTCGCTACAATGGGAAAATGAATGAAATGTCTGGACTTGAGAGGGTGCCTTGCTGAGGTTAACCTTGCACAGCATTTGGAATATATTCCAATATCTTTGCGTTCGTCTTGAAAGAATTTCACATATGTAAAATTCTTTTCCACATATGTTGACTTCTTTTTCATATTTGTAAAATTCTTTTCCACATATGTGAAACTCTTTTCCACATATTTGAAATTCTTTTCTACATATGTAAAATAAAATCATTTATTTCAAATATGTGGACAAAAAATCAACATATGTCGAAAAGAATAATGCTCTTATGTGGAATAAAAGTAGTAGTGATGAAACGGACTATCTGGACTATCATTAACAAAATTTAAAAACAAGTGCTCATTTAATTAAATACAGCCTGCACGTACCCTACTCCAAATTATAGGCCTATTAATTAACCGGGGACGATGATAAAAGTGACTCGGAGGAGGCACAATGTCAGACATGTCAAAGAGACACTTTTTAAGAACTTGGATTGTTCGATATGTTCAGAAAGGTTATTCCAGTCTTGAGCTGTGAAGACAGACTGGCGAAATGTCTCAGTGCGACTATAAGAAGTTGTAAATGAATTTAAATTTCTCACCGCGTATGAATTAGGTTTTGATGGTGGAAGGGTAGATTTTCTAAAAGATACCAAGAGCATCATTATGAATGATTCTATTAAACAAAATTAGTCGGTGTGTTTTGCGCGATTTCTCAATGGCTCAAATCAGATTTATTATTAAGCGTGTGATTTGATGCACTAGCAGTTACTCCTGTAGTCCTAATGATCATCAATGCTTCTATCGGAATTCACTCTGGTTTTTGCTGTAGAAGATGCTGTTCTAGAGAACGGACATCATTAATACAATTATCCGACGCTTTGTACAAACATGTGTCATCAGCAAACATATGCAAATTCGATACACTTTTTATCCGTTAGATCATTGAAATATGTCAAAAACAGAAGTGGGCCCATGACTGACCCTTGGGAAACTCTTGCATTTATATTCAAATCCACCAATAACCTCTTTTTGTTTTCTACTGGTTGAATAAACCTTATTTTTTCCTTATTATTCTTAATTAGTGCAATAAAACGGCATGCCAAATTCTATTAAAAGCTTTTGAAATATCGAAGAATACAAACTGTACTTCTTTTTTGTCGTCGAGTGCCCTGACAACATAGTGGTATAGGTATACAAGCTGCGTGACCGTTGAATGTTTCGGTAGGAAACCACACTGGGCGAAACGTCATTATAGACATGCTTAAAAACAATAGGCCTACGTTTAAACATTTTGCTGGCGCAACTGGGTGAAGAAATAGGTTTGTGGTTTCTGTAGTCATTTTTGCTTCCGGATTTATTGATAGGAGTGACAGATGCTATTTCTAATCTCTGGGGGATAAGCCCAGTCACAGATAGGTTAAAAAGACGACAAAAAAGAGATAACTTTGATTTACCATGGAAACGAAGTTTTTGGCTGATATTATAAGGACCAGTAGATTTAGAAGAACACATTTTGTGTAACAGATATACTGTCGAGGATATTTAAATGTATCTCGTCGGCATTTGGTAAAGTTGCGTAAGAAACATCGACCTTAGGTATACTGTGATTGTTTATCTGCTTTTGAAGGGTTATCATAAAAACATCGCCATCCTGACGTAAACGTGACGGGCCACTAAATTATTTTTTTTCCGTTGCACATCTCACTAAGTGCACGACGCGATTTCTCTGTATTTTGACTTTCGATGCGTTTTCCGCTATCTTATTTTTTCTGCATTTTTTAAACAGACGATCGCAAACCCTAATCTAATGTTTCAAAGGTGCAGTTATTTAGCATTTGTCTGAGCGACGGATGCAGATGGCCCCTCTCTCCTTCCCGCCCCATCCACACAAATAAAATTGCGGTGGACAAAAATTCGTTGTCAACTTACTGTCTTCTGATTGACCGACAGCATGGTATTCATAACCTCTATCGGCATGTGTAACCTTATCCTGAGAATTGATGACATCCGAGATTGACTTGTGCTTCAGGTCCGACATTGCTGGCGATCTTTCCACTTACGTTCAAAAGGTAGGTCGGAAATGGCGACAACACAACTTTAAATCAAGAAGTGTATGACAAAAAAAAGTGATATTTCATTACATGGCATTAGTATGTCTCATTTTTTGTGTGTGGCGTTGAATATTTTACTATATAAGAAAAACACAATTTTGAACACTCAGGGTGTGCCAATGATAACCTATATCTCATTATATTTCACAGCAGCTTCAACCCAACAGTCAAATCTGGCTTCTTATGCTTCAACACACACAACGCTACAACACACTTTGTTATAGATTACTACTTATAGATTTATTAGCACGGGACGTTTCGGTCTAGATCCTAAGACCGTTATCAAGCATGTTAAGTGAAATAAGACAAATCAAATATTTATACAATTGTTCTAGGATATGATATAATATGGCAAATGGCTTGTTATATGTACAATATGTTAGGTCTTAAATTCAGTGAAAACAAGTATAGACGTATAATAAACATTTAACCAAAAGCTTTGTAGTATACACAGGATGTTATGGTTCTGAAGCCAATGTAGCTTATAAAAACAGGTACAAAACACATGCAGAGAAGCAATAACTGGCTAAACATTACTACTGTTACTATAGAGGTGTAAGATCAAATGTTATTGTCATAGGCTGTCGGTAGGTGGAATCTTTGGCCCCGCTTCATCGCAGGTTTGTCTCTCCTAATGATTGGGGCTTCTAGAAGTTTCCATTACTTGTAGTAATTATGGTTTATGGCTAATTGTGGGACGGTATCCCATTGCATGTTGTGGTCCAGATTAGCTTCCATGTGGTCCGACAAAGCTGATGTCCATCCTTCTTATCATTAAGGTTTAACGCCGTACTGACAGCCTTCCACTGTTATATGGAAGGAGGAAAGGACCCTCTAAGTAAAATGTAAAAAAGATGTAAAAACATATTTATAAAAAGAAAATATAAAGTCATAATCGCCCTATGGGGGCGACAGCATCATACAGTCCCCTCCCCCCCCCCCCCCCCTCCCCATCTCACCAACTTCACGCTTATGACTGAGTGACGAGGGATTAAGTTTCGAAAAAACGTATTTTAAATTGTTATACCCTTTTTAAGAAATAAATCTACTAGATCTTGTCTAGTTGGTAGACTAGATGGTAGCGGGCTTATGTTTGCGTACCACTATTGAAGTGCTCTGCATGATTCAGCTATTTAGATCACGTTGTATATCACGTTTTACATACTAAAATTCGGCAACGACGACGTGGCATTTACTGTATGAATAATCTATGTTTCATACAATCGCCCTGTGCAAACGGTTTACTTTAAATATGACCATGGCAATAGGTTAGATAAACGCTAAGCTTCTTTGTTTTTATATATTTGCTGCAAGTCGACCCAGTTGAAGCCACATGGAAAGATCACCTTGAATAAACTTATTCCAGATCACGTAAGACTTACGGAGACCTGAAAAGTAAGAGAAAGTTCATAATCTAGACCATCGTAGTCTCCTAGCAGCTGTAGAGTGCACTGAACATTACCTGTAGCCTATATTCTCTATTCATTGACCTTTCCTAAGCAGATCAAACACGGATAACTTTTTTATGTGGATATGATTAAAATTTAGTAGAACACTGATCCACTTCGATACTCGTCAACCTTCATTTGTAGCGGTAACTTATATTGTACAAATGTTATGCTTAGGCTATACTTTGGGGAAGGGAGACAATCCCATAGACCTACTGTGATTGGTCCTATATGATTGGTTATTTATGGGAAATGTCTTCCAAGAGAAGGCCCAAATATCACATAGCAAAAAAAAAACTTCTTTCTAAACTCAACAAATTCCGAGAGTGCTCTATAATATAATTGTAACTTAACAACATACCAATAGTTTTATTTCAGACCCAGATTGATATTGACTATAAAATTAATCAATGAGTACGGAGTTATCTGTCAATCGAGCAACACATTTTTTGATGTTATAGTTGTGCTGGTTTATATTGAATACTGTTGGAGTTTATATCGTATATTACGTGACACCATGATTGTTTTTAGACCTAAACTTATTATTTTTATTGCATGACAAACAACTGTATTGCACTTGCATTCGAGTAAGCATAGCCGTTAATTAATAAATTTAACAGGCAGGACTGACGTCATTGTTCGAAAACACGGTCGGTTACCAGTTTGTCCGTTTGCTTATGTATGCATTGGAAGGCTTCTGTAACAACACTGCGTTTACACACTTGGTCATCCAAGTACAATGCTTATCTGTTGTATACTTATCAAAAAAGCTATTTGAGTAACACAAACGTTAAGCATGCCTTCAGATGACTTGCGCTTTTAAAAAATCCGGTTTTTAATACCAGGTTGATATGTTCAACTTTATACGAAAGCATCCACCACTGCAGGCAGTAGGGGACAGCCACAGCTATACTAATTCGATTGCAAGTGGAATACAAATGGTTGTATTTGAAAATATGTATTTAAAATAATAAGTTTAGGTAGAAAAACAGTTATCCTTCCCTTTAATACTAAACCGAACCATAACCAAAAGACGGAATCTTAAAATGAATACACTTTTGCGGAGAAACATACGCCCACGCTGTTTTAAGGTTTGGGTCGGGCCGACCCAAATTTTTGGGGTCAAGGGGCTTTCAACCCTAAAAATGCTCGTCAAACTTTTGGGTCAGTTTACTATACCCAAATATTTTGGGTAGTAACCTTCAAATTCTTGGCACTCACTCCCAAAAATTGGGTTAATGTTTTGTTTCGAGCCAAACAATTTGGGTCACCATCTTGACACAAAGATTTTGGGTAGCAATCGTTACTGCAGGTAAAGCTTCGACCCAAACTATTTGGCTCGGAATAATAATTATCGAGATATATTATAATAGGCTTTATAAAGTTGCTGATGATTAGGAGATATACTGTTATTTAAATTTAATGAAAATTTTTTTAAAAAATAAGTTACAATTGCTTTTTAATAGTTTTATTTCAGTCTAAAAAATGATGTGGATCAGATATTATCCTATTTTATTAGAAAACAGTATTGTTACAATGAGTCACAAAGTAATTCCTGAGA